>JABAKD010000023.1:4668726-4731792 GCA_012845835.1 Undaria pinnatifida | reverse complement strand
GTTGTTGTTGCTGTTGTTGTTGTTGTTGTGTTGTTGTTGTTGTTGTTGTTGTTGTTGTTGTTGTTGTTGTTGTTGTTGTTGTTGTTGTGTTGTTGTTGTTGTTGTTGTTGTTGTTGTTGTTGTGCTGTTGTTGTTGTTGTGTTGTTGTGTTGTTGTTGTTGTTGTTGTTGTTGTGTTGTTGTTGGTTGTTCTTGTTGTTCTTGTTGTTGTTGTTGTTGTTGTTGCTGTTGTTGTTGTTGTTGTTGTTGTTGTTGTTGTTGTTGTTGCTGTTGCTGTTGTTGTTGCTGTTGTTGTTGTTGTTGCTGTTGTTGTTGTTGTTGTTGTTGTCGTTGTAGTTGTAGTTGTTGTTGTTGTTGTTGTTGTTGTTGTTGTTGCTGTTGCTGTTGTTGTTGCTGTTGTTGTTGTTGTTGTTGTTGTCGTTGTAGTTGTAGTTGTTGTTGTTGTTGTTTATGTTGTTGGCATTTTTGGTTTATTTTGGGGGGCCATACACGCGCGACAGCACGAGAGTACAAGCGCGTTTCTTATCATGGTGAGAGCATGCAGCGCACCCCACGACAGCAGCGCAGGCAAGCTGCGCGCGCGTCTTGCGGGCACTTACATGCACTGGAGTGCGACTGGAAAGTCGCCGCCCATCACCTAAGCTAATCCAGCAGCCCAGTCCGGTTTGCTTCGTGTGAAGGATGCCGCAAGCAGTCGTCAGTTTTATTTCGTCGATTTTTTTTTCTTCTTTTTAATCCTCCAGCTGATGATGGGGTGAAAAAAAAAAAGAAGCTTAAGCTCGCCGCACTTGACGTCCTGAGGCGATCTACGTATCTCGATTGCATTTGCAATTCAGCGCTAGCTGTCGTCCGATGTTTACGTCTTTCCACCCCGAAAAAAGGCTCGGTTAACCCCAAGTGGTCGGAATACGTGTCAACCGACTTTCCGGTCGAACTCCGATGCAAAGTACCTGCGAGACGCGCTCAGCTTGCGCTGCCGCACGTCTGCTGTGTGCTGCGTATGCTCGCATCATGATAACAAAAAGCGCGGTAATGCTTTTTTTTTCGAGGGCTAAAAAGTGAGGAAGCGCCTGAAAAAAAAAAACAAAATGTGCGACTTTTTTTCCCGTACCGTAGCGCGTGCCATCGATTGGGGAGACGAAAATAACTCAAGTGCTCGAAACAAAATATTTTAATGTCGCGGCGGCCCCTCTCGGCAGTTTCAGGTCGGAGGACGACGCCGTCTCATGGTACTACCAAATCGAATTCCAAGCGGATCTCGACCGCATCTGTCCCATGCACGGCTGCGACGACCTCACGGTGGACTATTGTCTCAGCGACGAGGTCGCGGACACCTTGACGGAGCACGGCGGCATGGCTCGCGGGGCTAAGCTGGCCATATTTGACGGGTTCGCCGAGGACTTGGCGTTGCTCCAGTTCCCTGGGAATGGACTGTGGGAGTCATGTCTGGACGCGGACTGTAAGATTCACTCGAACTCTTGGGGCGTGGACAACTACTGCCAGCTGAACGGGTTAGAGCCGCTGTACGACGACTTCATGTACCAGGTATGTGTGTATGCGCCGCCCGGTTTTACAAAAAAAGTGTTGCTGTTGTTGGTGCTGATGCTGTTGCTGTTGTTCTGTCTCGGCCCCAAGACCCTTTGGAGTGGAAGAATACCCCCCGGAAAAAAAAAAGATCGTTCCTCCTCCTTCTCCTCCCCTCTCCCCCCTCCCCGCCATCCCCATCCCGCCTCCCCAGCTGCTCCTCCACCTGCTGCTTCTTCTCCTGCTGCTGCTTACTCCCCTATGCCCCCCACCCCCCTTCCCCCCCTCCAGCCCACCCCCCCCCCTCACAAGCCTTATGGATCATGGCATGGTGTTGGTTTAACCCCCCCCCCCCCCCCCTCCCATCCACAAGGGCAGTGATCGCATCGCGTAGTGTGAATACGGTAAGGCACCCTTGAGGCAGTTACATAGTAGTACCCATTGCTGTCTCTGGAGTGGCCACACCAGAACACAAGGTAACCCATTGGCACTGTCATCCATAAGCAAGAAAGTAGGCACAAGGTGCCGAAGTCCGCCTCACAAGCGGTTCTTGGAAGGATGCAGTTCACCCTTCATGCGACTCGCCGAACACCTCACGGCGCTTCTTCGCGCTTGGTGCAAGCAATGTCTGCCTGGTTGGTGAAACCCCGACGTGCTCCATCCCGGCATAGCACGGATGCGAGGGTCCACATGGTCACACGACTACGGCCATGAAACAAACTGAGTACCCCCGTCCCGTCCCGTCCCCCAACCCCTCCCCCTCCCCCTCTATACAGAACCAAGAAAACCTCCTGATATTCGCAGCGGGAAACGATGGCGACATTGATGATGGGCGTACCGTGTGCACCATGGCATCCCCAGCTATCGGAAAAAATGTGCTAGCGGTGGGAGCGACCTCGTCGGGAGAAGCACATCTGACTTCCACCGGCGCCGACGGGGGCGAGGCTGATGGTACGAATGGGTATGCGGATGTTGATACCATAGCTGTTTTCAGCTCGTACGGACCTACTCAGGACGGGCGAATCAAGCCGGAGGTCGTGGCGCCGGGAGATGCGGTGGGTGCGAGCCAGCCGACTGGGTTGAATCGGAATCGGGTATACTCTCAGTTTTGAATTCCCTTGCTTACCCCCCCCCGCCGCCGGCCTTACTATGTCAGATGTCTTCTTGCTTGCTTTGCTTCTTGGTCTTGTTTCGTCCGGGTGCAACAGTTATCTGTGTTCCTGTTCAGAACGTAACGTTTGTTTTTTTTCTTTCTTGCAGCTTATAAATTTTCTGATATTCTTGCATCGTACTAGCTTCAGAACTTTCTGCAGTTTTTTTTTTTTCGTTTTCATTTTTTTGGTTTGTTGTTAATTTTCTTGTTTTTATTGGACTGGCTTGTTTCGTTGTGTTATCATACCCGCCGGTACGCTAGCATTCCACTTGCTTTACCGTGATTAATTACGATTGTTGTTCATCGGTTTTCTCCGTCTCAGTCTGTGGCCACAAAATTTATGTCTGCCTCTGTAGGATAAAGAACCAGCACGGACACTGGGTGTACCGATGATGTCGTTGGGTAGAAATAACGGATTATTAATGTGTAAGACCGCACACACGGCAGTTACCGTCAAATATGCCAGGAGACGGCACTTTGACCCACTGACAGACGGCAATTTTTTTCAGATAATTTTCCTTGACTGACGCCAAAACACTAGTTTTTAGTGTGGAACGATCGGTTTGACACCCTTGACTGACGGCTGGACGGTTTTTCCTACTGACTGACCGTCTCCTGGCATATTTGGTTACCGTTGTTTTTTTTGTTTTTTTTTTGGAGCAGTAAACGGGTTGAAGTGCGCTTTTTTTTTGTGTGCTAGCCTACGAGTAGGCTTGAGCTTAGCCCAGGCTAGGCGACCCTATTTTATTTTTTTGTTTGATTTCGTATTTTTGTACATAAAAACGGTGTACCGGGGGCGTTTCGCGCCATTTTGCGATACAGCTGGCTAGGCAGCGCGAAACATCGACTGGGGGGCGGATGGGGCCGGTGGTGGTACCAGATGGGTAAGCGCAGGTCGATACGAGTGCGGTTTTTAGCCCGTACGGGCGGCTTCCCGAGACGCTCGGATTAAACCGGAGGTCGTGACTCCGGAGATGCGGCGAGCGCGATCCCCCTTGCGCCCCCTCCCCCCCCCCCCCCCCCCTCTCCAACGACGCCTTGTCCGACATTTTTTTGTGCCGGAAATATAAGGATTTGTTTATATATATCAGAGCTATTCACTGGTCGGATCACTTTTCTCGGATCGAATCGAGTCAAGGGCGACCCGACCCAACCCGACCCGACCCGACCCGACCCAACCCAACCCGACCCGACCCGACCCGACCCGACCCGACCCGACCCGACCCGACCCGACCCGACCCGACCCGACCCGACCCGACCCGACCCGACCCGACCCGACCCGACCCGACCCGACCCGACCCGACCCGACCCGACCCGACCCGACCCGACCCGACCCGACCCGACCCGACCCGACCCGACCCGACCCGACCCGACCCGACCCGACCCGACCCGACCCGACCCGACCCGACCCGACCCGACCCGACCCGACCCGACCCGACCCGACCCGACCCGACCCGACCCGACCCGACCCGACCCGACCCGACCCGACACGACACGACACGACCCGACCCGACCCGACCCGACCCGACCCGACACGACACGACACGACCCGGCCCGACACGACACGACACGACACGACACGACCCGACTCGACCCGACCCGACCCGACCCGACTCGACCCGACCCGACCCGACCCGACCCGACCCGACCCGACCCGACCCGACCCGACTCGACCCGACCCGACACGACCCGACACGACCCGACACGACCCGACCCGACACGACCCGACCCGACCCGACCCGACCCGACCCGACCCGACCCGACCCGACCCGACCCGACCCGACCCGACCCGACCCGATCCGACACGACACGACACGACACGACACGACACGACACGACACGACCCGGCCCGACACGACACGACACGACACGACACGACCTGACACGACACGACCCGACCCGACACGACACGACACGACACGACACGACACGACCCGTGAGAGATTTTGTACACCTCCTGGCCCGACCCGGCTCGACCTGGGGATTTTTTTAGAACCTTCCAACCCGACCGAATCATGACC
Source organism: Undaria pinnatifida (assembly GCA_012845835.1). Taxonomy (NCBI): domain Eukaryota; class Phaeophyceae; order Laminariales; family Alariaceae; genus Undaria; species Undaria pinnatifida. The sequence continues at coordinate 4,727,095 of JABAKD010000023.1, read as the reverse complement.
CGTGGACACCCCGGGTATATTATCAACCCCCGCGCGGAAGTTCGCGTCACAAGTAGATCTTGGTAAGATGCAATTCACCTTTCATGCGACTCGCCGAACCCCTCACGGCGCTTCGTGCTTGGTGCACGCGATGTCTGCCTGGTCGGTGAAAACCCGACGCGCTCCGTCCCGGCATGTAGGGATGCGATGGTCTATGGTCATACGACTACGGCCATGCATGTAACGAGCGCAGCCCCTCCCCCCCCCACCCCCCCCCCCCCTCCCTGTCTGCCTGGTTGGTGAAAACCCGACGTGCGCCGTCCCGGCATAGTAGAGATGCGAGGGTCTATGGTTATACGACTACGGCAATACACAAACTGAGTACACCCCCCCGCCCCCCCCTTCGCTTCCTAGGAGAAGATAGATGATGGCCGCAGACGGCGAAACAGGACCGGGATAGGACAAGCAAACAGTTTGTATGTAGTATATGTAAGAAGCGTAATGAGCGCCCAAATGTTGGAGGTGTCAGTATTAGGAGTAGGAACGGTGCTCCCTCTCGAAAGGGACGCGTGGTCAATGGTGGTCAAATGACTAAGGCAAGAAACAAATGAGTACCTCCTCTCCCCCCCCCCCCCCCTCCCCCCGCCCCTCTTCTGCAACGCCTATTGTTCAGATTTATTCAGCCGCTTCCGACGGTACGGACTCTCACTCGTGCAGACTGTGGGCGTACAAGGGAACGTCCATGTCTTGTCCCATTGTGGCAGGAGCTGCGGCCATGGTGAGCAAAGACTCCTGTATATATATAAAGGTGACGGTTTTATGTAACACCCCCGGTGCTATTTATTACACACCCCCGGGTGGTAATATTTTTTTTTGTAAAATTTTATCACCGGGGTGATATACAGGCTACCCCCGGGTATACGGCGGGTAACTGTGCTGGTGATGGTACGGGTTTTCACTCAGCAGGCGGTGGGCTTGAAGGGGCGCGTGTCTATGTCTTGCCCCATCGTGGCAGGAGCTGCGGCCATGGTGAGTAGGCACTACCATATGTGACGATGTTTGTCACACCCAGGTGATAACCTACATTATTACACCCCGGGTACTATGTACATCACGCCCAACAAATATGTACCATATATGACGGTGTTTGTCACACCCAGGTAATAACTTACATTACACCCCGGGTACTATGTACATCACGCCCCACAAATATGTATATCACACTCCCGGTGATATTCATGTCACACCCAGGTGATAACCTACATTACACCCCGGTTACTATGTGCATCACGCCCCACAAATATGTGCACTATATATGACGGTGTTTGTCACACCCAGGTGATAACTTACATTATTACACCCCGGGTACTATGTACATCACGCCCCACAAATATGTATACACACTCGCGGTGATATTCATGTCACACCCAGGTGATAACTTACATTACACCCCGGGTACTATGTACATCACGCCCAACAAATATGTACCAAATGTGACGGTGTTTGTCACACCCAGGTGATAACTTACGTTACACCCCAGGTGATAACTTACATTACACCCCACAAATATGTATATCACACTCCCGGTGATATTCATGTGACACCACCAGTGATAACCCGAAGCAATTGTTTTCGGGGAATTTAGACAATTTATCACCGGGGTGGTAAATCGTAGGGGGTGTGCGATGAACATATTAACCCGGGCGATAAAGTAGGCAATCGGGTTGGTGGTACCGTGCGGACCCTCATTCCTGCAGACTGTGGCTCACAGCGGCACGGAGCCCTATGGCTTGTCCCATTGTGGCGGGAGCCGCGGCCATGGTGAGCAAATAACGCCGCATACGACGGCGTACAACAACCCCCCGGTGACATTTGTCACCGGGGGTGGGATGGTGTACCATAGGGGGTGTGGTATTTGAAGTACAGCGTAGGGTGTGCTATACACCGTCACATGTACCGGGGTCAGATAGGGCTGTAGGTTGGCTGGATGTAAGCTGCCGGCTATTAACTGGAGACCCCGGTGTGGCGCCCTGACTGACCGCCGCCTGACATTAAAACTGGCATACCCAAGCCGAAAGAGACCTTGACGCGTCCAGAGATGTTAGACCCCGCTTTGAGCCCTTGACTGACCGCTGCCTTACACTAAAACTGGTATATCCAAGACGAAGGACGCCTTGACGGTCGAGCAATTGGCGGCCTCGATTAGACGCTTTGTCTGACCGCCGCTTTACACTAAAACTGGTATATCCGAGCCGAAGGAAACCTTGACGCGTCCAGAAATAGAAGGCCCCGATTTGACGCCTTGACTGACCGCATCTCCTACTCTAAACTACTGTAGTACGGTCAGGTCAGAATTCGCATTGACGCCCCCAAGTGACGGGTCGCATGGCAACTCACTCGGCCACCCACCCACCCATCTACACACCCATGCATCCACCCTCCCGCCCGCCCATTGTGTCTCTCTTTCCCTCCTCGTCTTCCTCTTCCTCTTCCTCTTCCTCTTCCTCTTCCTCTTCCTCTTCCTCTTCCTCTTCCTCTCCCTCTTCCTCTTCCTCTTCATCTTCCTCTTCATCTTCCTCTACCTCTCCCTCTCCCTCTCCTTCCCCTCTCCCTTTACATTGATATATATATATTTACCAACTCCCTCCGCCTCTCCCTCTCCCACTTTCCCTCCCTTTCCCTCTCCCTGTCTCAAATTCCTATCTCGTTTCCAACTCTCCCTCCCTCGCCCCCTTCCTCTCCCTCTCCCTCTTCCTCTCCCTCTCCCTATCTCACGTTCCTGTGTCTTTACCAACTCCTTCCCCCTTCCTCCCCCTCTCTCTCTCTCTCCCTCGTAAATGTCACTCAATTGTTTTGCGATCCCCCTCCCCCCGCCCCCCTGCTAGGTGCGCCAATATTTTGTGGATGAAACCTTTTACGTTGCTGACGTAACGGAGCGAGGCTGGTGCGCCGACAATGCAAACCTCTGCGAGGCGTTCTCCCCTTCGTCTGCAACAGTGAAGGTAAGCTATGATTTTGGGACAAAATTTGGCGCCAATTTGGAAATAATGTCTTGCCAAGTTTTATTTTATCAACCTCTCCATACACCAAGATCCGAGGAAAAACTGGGGAGCACCGTTCGAAATACCAAATTTTGCGCGCTTCTCGCTTGGACGGCGCCCTTCGAACAATGTGATTTGACCGAGAGAAGCTACTGCACTGCCCACTGGGCTATACTTGAATCACTTGACTCGGTAGCTCAGTGGGTAGTGCTACCACAAATATATGTTAAACTACCAAAATAACCATTCATAATGTCGTCAGCGCGCACGCTTGAAAAAGACAAGTACGAAGTCGGTGAGAATCGAACTCACGACACATGGCGCTATACCCACTGTCACTTGACTCAGCAACACTCACAGTGAGTGGGATACGCAAAAAACCAACCTAATATGTTTTCCAGATCGTTGATTAATTCTCACCGACTTCGTAAGAGCGATATCCTGAGCTATCCCCTGTCCACGTACTATACAGCTAGAAGTACTCAGGAGAACACTGACAACTATCATATATAACCATTCATAGCGTCTCCAGCGCGCACGCTCCTCCTGAATACCAAATATGATCTGGTTGAGAATCGTACTCACGACACATCGTTGGTTACATAGCACTATACCCACTGAGCCGAAGGGAACCGAGTCACAGCAGCAGTAGTAGCTACGATAGGGCAAGCGCTTCGAGGCGGCCATGAAAAAAACATCGTCAGGAAGAAATTTAGATGCCAATTTGGAAATAAATGCTGTCCCTTATTTACTCGTTCAAGCTCTACATATGCCAATGTCCAAGAATAGCCCGGGCGCATACCGCCCAAAATGCGAAAAAAAAAGAAAAGCGCACTCCTCGCTTGTCTCGCTCAGCGTCTATCCGCGTTCACGTCAAGGTGCGGAACGGATACGGCAGGGCGAGGGGCGTTGGGGTCGCCCCCCGAAGACGGCGCTCGAACGAGAGCTATTTGACCGAGAATTCCAGCTCCGAGAATCGCACACTCGAGGCCTAGACGGAAAAAAAAATCCTGACCGAATACCCCCAAAAAAGAATTGTCATATATGAAAATACGTGGAAGTGTGGTGAGCTAAAGCTTTATTTTTCCCCATCCGCCGGAGGATAAAAAAACAAAACAAAAACAAAAACATATATATATATCATGTCTTTTTGTTGAAGTAAAAACGATCCTTACATTCGGACACGTCTAGTTACCCCGCAAGAGGAAAATAAACACACCCGGTCAACCACGCCCACAGACGCCTTCGCTCCTACCTCGACGAGCGGCCGCCCCCCCGCGCGGCAGGAGAGCGCAGGCCGGTTTACCCTTGTCTGCACCCGTGTCCGCCCACCCACATCGAGATCCGGGGCCGAAACGGCCCTGGGCGGTGCGCCCCCAACCGCCACACTAATCCGATCCACATGTGTACTGCTGCTACTACTGCTGTATGTTGCTGCTACTGCTGCTGTTGTGCTGCTGCTGCTGCTGTGCTGCTGCCGAGGTCAGTTGGGTATCGGGGCATTTTTTCACGAACAAAACAAAACGAAGAACAAAATTGTAAAAAAAAAAAAAAGATTCATAAAAATATCATTTTTATTTTTTAAACAATTTGGGGTGTTCCAAGTGACGTCTCAGGGAGGCTGACCGCAATCCCTTGCCCAAATAGAGCCAGCTAAGCGACGTTTGATGCGCCGAGCGCCCCGCCACGGAGCTCGGCCAAGATCCAGACATGCTTCATGATGCACCCATGGCAGACAAGCTTGCCCCGCGGCCGAAAGTGCGCGAAGGAACACTCGGCCGCCGGAGAGCAGCGAGACGAAAAAAAAAGAAGGTAATACCACCGCCCGAATGGGTAGGTGGACCGTAACTGGACCAAGTCCGGCGAAAGGCCATCTCCCATGGCCAGGGGTTTTGTTAGTGGGTGAGCTTGCGCAAGTCCCACACTACCCGAAAAGATGACATTCCGGGTGGCTATCTCCACCGAACCTGACCCTCAGGGGACAGGCCGGGTCGACATACACACGCATCCGTATACAACGGCAGCTTGCGCTGCCGGGGTTGTAACGAAGACCACTGATAGGGACAGCTTACGCTATACCTACAATGGGACCCGAAGGGTGCGCCAGCTAGCGTTGGGCTGCGAAAGCAAGCTGAGTTAAATCGACACACGACGCGTATGAAAATACGCGGAAGTGTGGTGAGCTAAAGCTTTATTTTTCCCTATCCGCCGGAGGATAAAAAAATAAAATAAAAGAAGAAAAAAAAAAGTAATATTTTACACATACATATTCATGATCAGATCGGTCGTCGAAACACCACAGTTAAATTGAGTGCTCAAATCCTTCAGCCATCTCGAAATGAGTTGGAGTGACCTTTTTTTTTCCCAAGCGAACAGATCAGATAGATCCCTGGTCATGGTCTATTTAGTTCAAGGCAGACAGAACCCCTTGCACAGATGATCTGCATGCTGTATAGATCATTCAAAATACTTCAGCCCACCTCGAAATGTGTCCCTATTGGTTTGGCGCGGCGTAAATTATGCCAGATATTTTTTTTCACAAGTCATACAGATGAGACAGATCTCTGGTCATGATTTACATAGTTCAAGGCGGGCAAATCCCTCCAAGATTATCTGCATGCCAGTAGCCTTTATGAGACGTCTAGATTATTATCTAAGATAAAGTATAGAAATCGGGGGAGTATTTTTATTGTCGAGTTTTAACGTGGTTGACCATTTTTTTTTTTTCAAGAAAAGGAGAAGAGCATTTAATATTAGAGGTAGGGAACCGAACCAAGATGATCTGGCGTTTGTTTCGAGAGAGAACTTCGGAGGCGCTATTAATGGCATGGTTCACAACTTTTGTTGTTGAAGAACTGACATTGATTGCATCGGCATGGTGCAGTTTTGGTGGATCGTGTTGGCGGATGTATCACGGGACGGTGCTGGCAGACCGCTAGAACACGCGAGCAGGCAGCAGTCGTGCCGTTGCTACCATAGTGGCTGGCCGGCAGTTGCTACAACCACAACTTCGGAATTTTTCCGGGCAAAGTTTTCCGCGTAGGGCTGGGGTTGAGATTGTGATTACCCGTGTTCTACACAAGATAACACACCCCCCGGTGATACATTTGAGCGCTTGAAAATATTATCACCGGGTGTGGTATCCTGTGGGGGGTGTGGTATCTTCTGTCGCCATATTACTTGATATTATACTAAGGCGCTATATTTCGAGCCCCAAAAATTATCACCGGGGTGTCGTATTCTGTGGGGGGTGTGGTATCTTATGTGGGTGTGTTATCTTGTGTAGAATACGATAAGTTTGGGGTTGGGACTAGGGTTAGAGTGTAAGAGTATTGGGCGGGGACACAGAGTGTCCCCTGCAGGTCTGCCAATTGAGCAGGTCCTCGGAGAGTACTCACTTGCTTAGCCTTCGCAGAGACGCAGCTTTATTCAGCCCTGGATGGCTTCTGAGATCCGGGGGCACGTGCCTCCGTTCTATTTCCCGACAATCCCGAACATAAAACGCCAACCGTATCATACGAAACCCCACCGAAATATCTCAAATTCGGATAATTACAGGCCTTTCGAAGCCCTTGTCTTGACAAAAAGAGTCTAAAATACTGTATTTTGGGCAGTTTTGGATGTTTTCCGTCTCACGATACTGGAAGCACACTTGGGCCAAATCGAATTCCCCGATTTTCATACTTTATTCTGCATAATAATCCAGAATTGCGATAAAAAAAGGCGGCTCCTGCATGCATGCTGTATAGATCATTTCAACAGACTCCAGCCGTCTCGGATTGTGTCCCTATTTGTTCGGCGTGGTGGCAATTCTATTTTTTTTCACGAGCGAACAGCCCAGATGGATCCCTAGCGATCACATGCGTACTCACAGGGCGGGCAGATCCCTCGTCAAGATGATCTGCATGGCCTGCAGATCGTTCAAATCACGTCAGTCAATCTCGAAATGGGTCCCTACCTGGTATTTGGCTGGCGCGGCGTCAATGGTCGTTTGTCACAAGTCGGGCAGACAGATCATTTAGATCCCTAGTCATCCTCTGTATACTTCAGAGCGGGCAGGTCCCCCGTCAAGATGGTCTACATGGCGTACAGATCATGTTGCCGAGTCAGAGCCGGATGAACTGAGTGATCTAGCGCACATTTCCTGGGTTGGATATGTACTGTACAGATCCCGCAACAGCATATCAATACGCTAGACGAAGGGTTTAGCCGATGTGCGGAGAGAAATTCGAGATCGAAATATTGTTTCGTTGCTGACGTAACGGGACGGGGTTTGTGCGGCGATATTGCCAATCTCTGCGATACGTCTTTCGTTTGCCCTCGTACGCTGCAGTAAAAAGATAGGCGAAGCCTTCACACAGGATGGTTGTTTTTTGGGAACGCAATTATAAGTTTGGAGGTTCGTCATCAAGTGGTTGGCGCGAGGTCACATGTTTTCTTTGTTCATTTTTTCATCTGGAGAGCTCCTGCTGTTAGGAACCCGGGAAAATAGGTAACGCCTCTCTACCTGGGAAAACCTCGACGGCCGAAGCCCTCGAAGGTTCGTGTGTGGAGATGGGCCTGCCCCCTTCACCCCCCCCTCCCCGCCGCGGCTCCCACAATCACCTCTCAAGCCCATCGCACAATGATGATACCCGCACCTTGTACCGTCTTGGGGACATGTTGTCAAGCCGAAAAGTAAAAATCGGCAAGCTTGATATTTTGAATATGAACTTTCACGGATGGAAATATTCCCATCCTCGACCCCTCTCGCCCCAGGGCTTGCAGCTGCGTGTTGAAACCGTACGAGTGCCATAAATTTTACAGTTCTTGGATGGCTGCCAATCGCTTGCCAAACTCAACATCGTCCCTCTCCTCCCCTTCCCTCCCGTCCCCTCCCTCCGTCCCCTCTCTCCCCTCCCCCCCGTCCCCTCCCTTCTCCTCCCCTCCCTCCCCTCCCCTTCCTTTCCCGTCCCTTCCCGTCCCTTCCAACCCCTTCCCCTCCCTTCTCGCCCCCCCCTTACACTTCCGCGACTACATGTTTCCGTCCCCTATCCCCCCCCCCCCCGTTCCTCATATTAAATCCCATATACAATACAGGCGCTGCTGATCAACAGCGCAAACCTAATGAGAGGCAGCGCAGAACCCGACGGTTACCGAGGCTTCGGGCGAATCCACCTCGAAATGGGGATGCCCCTTGCCGGAGAAGGCAGCCTCGGATTGTTCGTGGCCGATTCCGCGGGCTATTCCCTTGCCCTCGGAGAGTTCCACGAATATTCTTTCGAGGTCGACGCGACCGCGTCGCTAGACTTCCGCGCTACGATATCCTGGATCGATCCTCCCGCGCTATCGATCTCATCAACCCAGCTCGTGAACAACCTCGACCTAGTCGTGCTATCGCCAAGCGGGGAAGAGCACACGATGTGGGAATCCGGGTTGGCTGATGAGGTAAACAACAACGAGCGGGTGCTGATCCCCGCAGCGGACGTAGAAAGCGGCACGTACACGGTAAAGGTTTCTGCGGATGGTTTGACTACCGCGGCGCAAAAGTACTCCCTGGTGGTAAACGGAGCTATTGTCCCGCTGTCGGGTAGCTCCGAGCCCCCCTCCGACCCCTCCCCCGTCCCGCCTTCCAGCTCTTCTGGAAATCCTTCTCCTAGTGCTCCGCAGGCAAGCGTTCCTCCGGCTGGTTCGCCCCGTGACTCCGCTCCCGCTTCTCCTTCACCCTCCGAGGAAGGTTCCGAGGCGGGACAAGCGGGCTCATCGGGCGGGGGGGCGGTTAGGGCTCGAGCCAAACAAACAATAGTTTGGATGTCGGTTTCTTCCGTCGCCATGGTGATGGCGGCTGCTGCTTTCCTTGCTTGAGCTGATAGCTATGGTGATACTGTTACAAGGCGCGTGCTATATCGATAAGAGATAATAGGTGTTAAGGTATACCGTTTTTTGGCTGAAATGGTTTGTGAATGATGGCGGCTCCTTAACCCATAATCGTCGGAAGTGCCGCGTGCTACGGTATAGAGGTATTAAGGTATACCGTTTTTTGGCGGAAATGGTTTCTGAGTGACGGGGCGCTCCTCAGCCCCCAAAAATCGTCAAAATTTTCGCTTCTTCTTTTTCCCAGCACGATTACTGTCGTTGTATATAACCTGGGCCGCGTTTTTTTTGTTGTCTCCGGTAGTAGTAGCAGTTTTGTTTTTCTCGAGAAAACAGTTTTGGAGGAAGTGTCTTAACCCCTTTAGAGCCCGAAAACCCCCCCACCCTATAGTAGCTCCAATGGAATTCACGGTATAAAGGTATTAAGGTATACCGTTTTTTGGCGGAAATGGTTTCTGAATGACGGGGCGCTCCTCAACCCCCCAAAAATCGTCAAAATTTTCGCTTCTTATTTTTTCCAGCACGATTGCTATCGTTGTATATAACCTGGGCCGCGTTTTTTTTCGTCTCCGGTAGTACTAGCAGTTTTGTTTTTCTCGAAAAAACAGTTTTGGAGGAAGAGTCTTAACCCCTTTAGAGCCCGAAAAATCCCACCCTATACCAGCTCCAAGCAATTTGTCGCCAAGAACGGGTTTCCAGTTGTACAGGCGTGAAGCTCTCTTAAAGTCAGGACCCCACCCCCCAAAAAGACGTGGTGCACCTATATGGTAGCACGAAGTAGAAAGGCGTGAAGCTCTCCTAAGGTCAGGAACCCCCCCCCCCCCCCCAAAGACGTGGTGCACCTATATGGTAGAACGCGTCTTCTTCCCTCTCCACTTGTGGATATGACTAGCGCGCCGTAGAAATATCTGCGCGATCACAGCAGCGGCAGCTGTCAGAGTGTGACCGGACACTAACCCTTTAGAAGGGTCCGTTTTTCCTTTTTTTTATTTTTTTTGGGGGGGGTGTTGGCTTATGCCTATGCACAACAGTCTGATTTACTATATGGTATTATGATGTGTGTGACTGGGTAAAATCCACGGAGATGGTAGAAGAGTAGAACTGTTGATATGATTGACGGTCCCAATCTTCGATATATTCGGGGAGGGCGGGGGGGGAGGGGGAAGGGGGGAGGAGGAGGGGGGGGTATGAATTGGAGCTACGGCATGAATGGCTAAAAAGGTATGTGCAAAATGTTCTTGTTTGCACGTATGTTATGACTAATTTTCAAGGACGTCTTTGTTATAAGGCTTACTTTGGGTAAAGCTATTGGTTAACCTGTTGCGAGTGGTCAAACGGACTAATACCCCACTAATTCCTTAACAAATGGCGTCGTCGACAGACAATGGTTTTTTTGGGTCGTGGGTTCGATCCCCACCGTCCTCAACAATAAACTTTTTCAGATTTTCCCCCATGTCGAACTTGATGAATACTCTCCCCGGTATACCTAGGATATGAAACGGCTTGGATTATTGACAGGTCCGCCCGTATGTCCGGCCGACCTTGTATCCCGCCGTTTCGGGGGGAAGAGTGTTATAAGGCTTAGTGTGGGTAAGCTATTGGTTAACCTGTTGCAAGTGGTCAAAGGACTAATACCCCACTAATTATCAATATATTGATATCAAGGCTACAACACCTGATACCTGGTAAATTTCATTTTGGTATTCTTCTTTGACCTTTGATGGAATTGGCGATACGACGGTAGAAAGTATTGAGTTCGACAAGATTCTGAACTCGAGGACGATTGGCCTGTTCGCGAGCTGGTAGGATGCTGGATGCAAATTATAATAATAATAGATAATAATAATAATACTACTAATAACAACAACAACAACAACAACAACAGCAGCAGCAACAACAACAACGACAACAACAACAACAACAACAACAACAACAACAACAACAACAACAACAACAACAACAGTTTTTCTTTCTGGTCTTGCCCGGATCAATCCTACTGCACTCTTGATCGCCCATATATATTCTTGTCAGCGATTTCCGTTACGATTACTGTGGTTCAATTCCGCTCCAGCTATTACGGGGGACCCTAGTAAATAGGACCTACGGTGGATATAAAAACCTATATATTCATGTATTTTTACCAACAATATTTGGTCCTATTTACTATCATCGTCCTCCGTAATAGGGCGTTGGTCAATATTCGGGTTTTTGGAGCAGAGGCAGTATTTTTTTGAAATTGACATTGTATATTCGAGGCATGTGCTTCGTTTGAATAGCAGAAAGGTTTTGGATGGCGCGCTTTGTTTGGATAAACGTTACCGTGACGTACACACAGGCACGGCGGATCCATGTCGGTTTATGCGTGTGCACTCAAGTCTGATGCATGATGTGCGTGACTGCATAGACTCTACGGAGATGGTGTAGTAGCGAGTGTTACAAACTGTTGATATGATTGGCGGTCCCAATCTTCGATATGTTCGAGTTTTGAGCCCCCTTTGGCTCAGGTGCATGCTCAGAGTGGACTCCGGGACTCGATTACTCCCGAATTCCGGTGCTGCAGTACTCCGGTACTTTAATGTATATATATATGTTTCTACTTCTCTCTTCCCCGCCCGATTGCGCTCCGGATATCGTGACTCCTATCTCCGCGAGCCAGCCTGTGCCCTGAGCACCTGGGTCCATCCAGCAGGGGGGGGAGGGGGGGGGACGAGTGGCTTGGATTTTTTTTTTTGCCGATTTTGCTGTTCTTGTATGCATAAGGATTGGATCGCGCCGGTTTTGGGTTTTCTCGTCTTCTTCCGCTCTTACGTGTGGATGTGACTATCGCACCGTAGAAATATCTGCGCGGTCACTAGAGCGGCGCAGTTTTATACAGTGTGAGCGGACATTCCCTTAGTAGGAGGATATATATATATATATTTTTGTTTTTTGTGGGGGGCAGGGGACAAAGGGCGCTTGGAATTCATTACAATAACAATGTTGATTTCGGCTGTTCTTGAAGGATTGGAGATCGCGCCGGTTTGGCTATGTATGGTGCCGCCGGCTTTTCCCCTCTCGCTTTTTTTTGTGGATACAGCTATATCGCTGTAAAATATCTGCGCGATCACGGCAGCGGCAGTTTTCAAAGTGTGACAGGACACTACCCCTCGGGGCTGGTTCTACGGTAATTGCCCCCCCCCCAAAAAAAAAAACAGCGATTTTTTCTTTAAACGAATGTTTCAGGGCCGTGCTCGACACAAACAAGGAAGGATACCATTTATTTATTGATAGAAAAGTGTCCGCGTGTTTTCTTGTGTGCAAAGGTCTATCGATCGATGACGTCGGGGTGTCGAAAAGGACACCGTGTTCCGGGAGACGCGACCGGCAGCTGGTTTTGAAACCGGCGATTTTGTTCAAAGAAAAGTTGGGGGGGCTACCGTAGTAAGACTCTTTGGAAGGGTCATTTCGTTGGTTCATGCCTGCGCACAAGTCTGATGTATGATGCGTGTGACTGCGTAGAATCCACGGAGATAGTAGAAGAAGTAGAACTATTGGTATGATTGGCGGTCCCAATCTTCGATATTTTCGAGTTGAGCCCTCTTTAAGTAAAACTATTGATATGATTGGCGGTCCCAATCTTCGATATTTTCGAGTTGAGCCCTCTTTAAGTAGAACTATTGACATGATTGGCGGTCCCAATCTTCGATATTTTCGAGTTGTGAGCCCCCTTTTTGGCTCTCGGTGACGATTGAGTCCATATTCAGTGCGTATTCAGCGCATGTTCAGAGTGTTCTCCGGGACTCCCCGGTACTTTATATACATATATACATGTTTTTTCTATCTTCATACCTTCTCCTCCGCCTGAGGGTCTCTCGTCGGGTACCGGGAGCATTCTCCCCGTGAGCCACCCTACGCCGGGCATACAGACAGTCGATTGCATCTTTCATCTTCTGGGGGTAGGGGACAAAGGGCTTAACATATCTATTTTACGGGGGACCCTAGTAAATAGGACCTACGGTGAACACAAAAACCTATATATTCATATATTTTTTGCCAACAATATTTGGTCCTATTTACTATCGTCCTCCGTACGTAATAGTTAGTGTTGATTTGGCTGTTCATATGTGAAGATCGGATGGGCGTCGGTTTGGCTGTTCTGCCGGCTTCTTCCCTCTTCTTCGCGGATACGACTCACAACAATAGCGCTATGTAGTACCTGGTAGTATCTTTGCGACCGCACAGCTCGGCAAGTATTGCATAAGTTGTTGTGATCGTCGTGGTACGGCCTTGGAAGGCCGGTAATTACCTAAAAACAACAAAAAAGAGACACGTGCTAATACTATAGATAGAGAGAAGTGTGCACACCACTTTTTTTTTTTTTTTTTTTTCTTGAGATTCCTCAAATTGGGAAGCTTAAGATCTCTCTCCCCCACAAAAAAACTGCTTTTGTTTGGAGAAAATTAAAACTGCGCCTACAAGTACCAGTACTGGATGAAAAATGTCATGGCCTTGTAGTCACACAACGAGAATCACGCAAAAAAAAAAAAAAAAATGGGACTCGAAATTCCGACGATTTTGGGTTAAGGAAGCCCCCCCGTCATTCAGGAACCATTTTCGCCAAAAAACGGTATACCTTACTACCTCTATACCGTAGCGCGCGGCATTTCCGACGATTTTGGGTTAAGGAGCCCCCGTCATTCAGAAAACCATTTCAGCCAAAAAACGGTATACCTTAATACCTCTATACCGTAGCACGCGGCATTTCCGACGGTTTTGGGTTAAGAACCCCTGTCGCTCAGAAACCATTTCTGCCAAAAAACGGTATACCTTAATACCTCTATACCGTAGCACGCGGTATTTCCGACGATTTTGGGTTAAGGAAGCCCCGGTCATTCAGAAAACCATTTCAGCCGTAAAACGGTATGCCTCAAGACCTCTATACCGTAGCACGCGGCATTTCCGACGGTTTTGGGTTAAGGAAGCCCCGTCATTCAGAAACCATTTCCGCTGAAAAACGGTATACCTCACTACCTCTATACCGTAGCACGCGGCATTTCCGACGATTATGGGTTAAGGAGCCCCGTCATTCAGAAACTATTTTCGCCAAAAAACGGTATACCGTAATACCTCTATACCGTAGCACGCGGCATTTCCGACGTTTTTGGGTTGAGAAGCCACACGTCATTCAGAAAAAAATTCGCCAAAAAACGGTATACCTTCATACCTCTATACCGTAGCAAGCGTCCTCGAAAGAGAGTAATTTTGTGCGTTTTCGTGATGGTTGGGATGGCGCTTCGTCTACATTCGGGATGAAAAAAAAATACCGTGAAAGGCTCAGGAGGTCTGAAAGGGCGTTCACCCCCCCCCTCTTCCTGTTCAGATCTGGCATGACGACTTGCGCGTCGGGTTAACAAAGCTGAGATTATTTCCATCTTTCTTGAGGAGCTTTTCGAAAAGTGCCTTCTCAGTGGCACCAAGGAAGGGCATGCTTACTTTTTGGCGGACCTGCCAGGAGGTGTCGGGAAACTTGACAGCGCTGCAGCAGCAGCAGTAGATCAGGCAGCAACTAGCGCTGAGCAGAGGTTTCTTGGGGTAGTAGGGGAAAAAACAGCGTGTGGAATTAATCTCTCACAGCACAGGCGTCGGAGCTGGCTGTACTGACGGTTTCGTGTCCTCGTAAACCGCCTTCCATGTAGAGCACTAGACCCAAGTATACTATTATTGAGTCGTTCTTGTGTGTCCTCGTAAACCGCCTTCCACATAGTACAAAACCCAAAGATACTATTGAGCCGTTCTTGCACTACTAATAATATATACTGACAGGAGATACTCTTGTTTCTCCACCCAGCCACGTCACGTGCGCATATGTTGTAACCACTTTTTTAGTAAACGCGCCCACTTTTCTTGTTTTTTTTTGGTTGGTGGGGGGGGGGGGGGGGGCGGGGGGGGGGGGGGGCGGGACGGAGGGACAAGTGACTTGCGATTAGGGGGAAGAGGGGGGGGGGGGCGTCATTTTTTTTGTATGTCAGAAAAACAGTTGAAAACTCCCTCAACGCCTTCTACAACTGGAAACCCGTTTTCGGGGACAAATCGCCTGGAACTAGTAGTACGGGGCGAGGACGCGGGCTACGGTAGTCTACGAGAGGTATCACTTTTTTTCGTCAGAAACAAATGAATGGTTTCTTCTGCCGAAGGACAAGAGACAAGGCTCATTTTAATTTTTTTTTTTACCCATACGTACGTCGTCGGAAGCAGGTCCTAATTTTTTGCACCATGGTTATTCTCGGCGTGGGTCTCGCAAGGCCATGGAATCTTTTCATCGGCGGTAGTGTGTGTATGAGTGTTATAAAGGCTCAGTTTGGGTAAGCTGGTGTTGGTTAGCCTTTTGCAAGTGGTCAAACGGACTAACACCCCGCCAATAACCTCAACAAATGGCGTCGTCGGCAGGACCATGTTAAGATACGGCCTCGAAAGGCCTGTAATATATCCGAACTTGAGATTATTTGGATGGGTTTGGTATGATAAGGGCTGGCGGTTTATATTCGGGAAAATTAGGAAGTAGATCGGAGGCACGTGCCTCCGATCTCAGAAGCTATCCCGGGCTCTGGTGGAAACGAATAAAGCTACGTCTCTATGAAGGAAACGAAAGTGAGTACTCTCCGAGGACCTGCTCAATTGGCAGACCTGCGGGGGGCACTCTGTGTCCCCCACCATTATTTTAACATGTGGCGTCGACGGCAGGACAGAAGAAATGTTTTTTTTTGGGGGGGTCGTGGGTTCGATCCCCACCGTCCACAACAAAAAACTTTTTCAGACTTCTTTCCCCATCCATGTCGAAGTTGAAAAATAAATACTCTCTCCCTGGTATCCCCAGGAAATGAAACGGCTTGGATATGGAAAGCTCCGGCGGTATATCCGGCAGACCTGCTATCCCGCCGTTTCAGGGGGGGAGAGTGTTACAAGGCTTACTTTGGGAATGCTATTGTTTTACCCTTATGGCAAGTGGTCAAATGGACTAATACCCCACTAACGCCTTAACATGTAGTTTTAGTTTTTCTCCAAATCATGTTTTGGGACGGGGGCCTTATTAAGCTCCAAAGTTGAGTGAGCCTCAGAAAAAAAAAGTGGTGCACCTCTATCGTAGCACGCGTCGGGGGGGATTTCGGGGGCTCTAAAGGGGTTAACGCCTTTACTTACAACTGGAAGCCCTTTTGGGAGGGGGGGGGGGGGCAAATTTTACGTGGATTTTAGTATAAGGGAAGGATTTCTTTGCAGTTAGTTCTAGATTTTTTTTTACGCCCCAAAATGGTGTGTCGAGGATGTTTAGCTACACGAGCGGGGGGGGCGGCGGCCATCCACGTCTCTCGAGCTGAACAAAAAATCGTTTCAACCCCGCTGCCGATCGGTCGCTTCCATTGTCACTAGTGCTGCTCTCATTGGGTGTGAGCTAAACAGCCTCCCCTTTAGAATAACTAGACTCACTTTTTTTTTTTTTTCGGGGGGGGGGGGGGGGGGGGGGGAGGACAAGTGACTTGCAATTAGGGCGGGGGGGGGGGAGGGGGGGGGGGGGGACGAGGAGGGAGAACAAGTGACTTGCAATTGGGGCGGGGGGGGGGGGGGGGGCATCATTTTTATTGTAGAAAAATACTTGAAACTCCCCTTAATAAGAACGTTTTTTGTTGGAGGGAGATATCACTCTAAAGATAGTGTGTGGGATCATTTTTGAAGTGCTAATAAAATGAGATGGGAGGATAAATGGCTTGAAGGTGTCTTTTTTTGTTTTTTTTTTTGGGGGGGGGGAAGGTCGTTTTTGCAGTTATACAAGGTTTTGACGCCGAAAGAAATGAAAAATAAACTAGCTCGTCGACGGGTGGGGCGGGGGGCATCCATGGCTCGAGCTAAAATAAACTTGAAAAAAAAACTTTTTTGCGCTGGTCCGTCGCTTCCCTTTGTCGTTTCGGCGGATTCTGCTCTCATTTGCGAGCTTGCTTGCTTGGCCCTCTCTTCGGAGAATAACTGGACCCACATCTTTTTTTACTGCTTTTTATCATGCTCGCACAAGTGACGTGCAATTAGTGTGTGGGTAGGGGGGTGATTTTTGCAGTAGAAAAAAATGTTGCTTTATTTTTATAACCCATAAGAACTGACGCACCGAGTTTTGTTTTTGGAGATAATAATTGCTTTTGGTATACGAGTGTGGGGATCCTTTTTGCTGTTCTAAGAGGGTTCAGATAGATGGAGGTAAATGACTTGAAATTAGTGTGTGGTTTTTTTCTTTTTCTTCCGTCCGCAGTTCTAGAAAAGTTCCCACGCCGAGGCGGTGGTTTAGCTCAGCGAAAATGGAGCACTGCGGCCACATCCATGGCTCGATCTAAAAACCGTTCTATTAAAATGTCAAAATGCTAATAATAGCTCGTATATACCGCGTTCTTCCCTTGTCATTTTGGAGGGTTTTCTGCTCTCATGGTTTGCGCACGCCTAGCTGCTCCCTTTAGAGTATGCTGCTGCACCCATCCACCTCCTTTGTTGTTTTTTTACACAATAGTGAGTTGCAATTATCGGGGGGAGAGGGGGGGGTCATTTTTTTGCGGTAGAAAAATCAATGCTACTGGTAGGTTTTAAAAATAACTGAAGAACTGCCCCGACTTTATTTTTTTCTAGATATTTTTTCTTGAAAATGGTGTAGGATCATTTCTTACCTGGTCTATATAATTTTACCGTCGGACAAAAATAGAGCTCAAGCAAAAAAAAAAAAGAAAAAAAACTGCACCGGTCCGACGTCTTGGGGTATAGTTGCTTGAATATTGTGTTCAGGGAACATTTGCGCTGTTCTTAAGGGGATATGGTCGGGTGGGGGGGATGATTTGGGGTGTTGATAGGTGTCCTTCCTAACGAAAACGCAAAAAAAAAGAAGAAAAAAACGAATGAGTACGAGGTAATGAAGATACTGACAAGATGACACGCGATTCCCGACACTTTTTTGGTGATTGTGTTGGGATCATTTCCGCTGTTCATAAAGGCCTATATGGGGGGGGGGGGGGCGCTGAAATGCCACACATTAAAAAACACACGCACACCACGTTTTGTTTTTGGCAGGAGTCGCGACATCAATTTCTGTGGAGAGAAAATAAATATGAAAGAAAGGAACAAAAACTTGTCTCAAGAAGTCCGCTTTTATTCCTGACAAAAAACACCACGATGCGCGAAGATATCGTTTTTGTGGTTTCGTTTTTGTCACGCGATTCCTGACGTTTTTTTTTGCGTTCGTATAAGAACGGCCACCATACAACACAGACAGAGGTACAAGGATACAGAGGGATATACGAAAGTACTTTTTTTTTTTTTCTATTTACGGGGAACCCTAGTAAACAGGACCTAGGGTGGACACAAAAACCTATATATTAATATATGTTTACTAACAATATTTGGTCCTATTTACTACCGTCCTCCGTAATATCATCACGGTGACGTCCCAGAAGGCATCGCATGCACTCCTGCATGCCAGTACGAAACCCACTCACTGCAGGATATCCAGAAGATGTCCCTGCCCCCCACGCCACACAGCCTACCTACCAGTGTTGGGAAACCCGCGAGGACATCTCAGATATCTCAAGATGATAAGGTATCAAGAGGATGGCCCCCGACGCCATAACAGTAAAACAAAAAAACGGACCCAAAAAAGTCAACTATTTGACTGACTGACAGAGAAACACCAGACACCTGCGACAGATAAAAAAGGAGGGATCCAGTTCCAGGACCCCTCGCCACAGCCTACATATTATCAGTAGAAAACCTGCGAGAACATGTTAGCTTGGGGACAAAAGGTTGCCCCCCCCGGACTCTATAGTACTATCCAGGTACAACAAAAAAGGAGGGATCCAGCTTCAGGACCCCTCGCCACCGGCCTACATATTATCAGTAGGAAACCTGCGAGGACATATTAGCTTGAGGATAGAACTGTGCCCCCCGAGTCGCTCTACGGTAGCCCGCCCCCCCCCCCCCCAAACTTTTCTTTAACGAAATCGCCGGTTTTGAAACCAGCTCTCGGCCGTATCTCCTGATACACGGTGTGCCCTTTGCCACCCCGACGTCATCTTTTATAAACAAATTTCAAGGACGTCAGCCGTGAGTTCGACGAATTGCGGGTCAATACTCACCTTTGCAAGCTGCGTTGTTGGTACTCGTAATATACAATATAGACGAGTTATAATTTGGAGGGTCGTATTTTTGGTCAACTATAGACTGGTGGTGAGTGTTGGTATTTTTACTTTGGGTGGGGAATTTTGAGCTAGATCTAACGTCACACCTATTTTATAAATGTATTACTGTAGTTTCTACTGTACTGCTCTATCATATGCATGGTGAGCGGTTTATTTTGTTTTTTCTCTTTGTATGGAGACCTTGACTTAAGAGCAACCTTTCTCCTATCGAGCAGCCATGGCAAATGTTCGTTATAAAAAATCGCTGGTTTTCGGGGGGGCTATCATAGAATCAGTTCCCCCGCGGACTCCATAATACTATAGCAACAACAAAAAAGGGGGGATCCAGTTTTAGGACCCCTCACCACCAGCCTACATATCAGTAGGAAACCTGCGAGAACATATTATTATCTTGAGGACAAAAGGGAGCCCCCCCGACTCCATAATACTATAGCAACAACAAAAAAAAGAGGGATCCAGTTTTAGGACCCCTCGCCACCAGCCTAGATATCAGTAGGAAACCCGCGAGAAGATATCTTGAGGATTTATTGATAGGATCCCCCCCGACTCTCCATATTACTACAGCAACAACAAAAAAGAAGGGATCCCCCTCGCCACCAGCCTACATATCAGTAGGAAACCTGCGAGAACATATATATCTTGAGGATTTATTAATAGGGTCCCCCCCGACTCTCCATAATACAATAGCGACAACAAAAAAGGAGGGATCCCCCTCGCCACCAGCCTACATATCAGTAGGAAACCTGGGAGGACATATATATCTTGAGGATTTATTAATGTGGTCCCCCCCGACTCTCCATAATACAATAGCGACAACAAAAAAGGAGGGATCCCCCTCGCCACCAGCCTACATATCAGTAGGAAACCTGGGAGGACATATGTATCTTGAGGATTTATTCATGGGGTCCCCCCCGACTCTCCATAACACTATAGCGACAACAACAAAAACACTGTTAACGTACGACGTGCACAAAAGTGACTTGCGGAAAACGCGAGAAGAGCGTGAGTTAGCAACAAGACTCGATGAAAAATCGACGAGCAGTGGGATTGCTGAACCAGAACCCTGTGCGCGATAGAAACTGAAGGCAAGAACCGGGGGGGGGAGAAAGGGACAACACCTCCTTTGACCATGGCACGTCCAGAAGCTGGAACGTAGAAGTGTGAAGTGTGAAAAAACAAACAAGCAACAAAGACAGACACCCTGCGCCAAGAAAAAACACCCTCTTCTACAGTTTCGACCGGGTAACGTCGATGGCGCCATATCATGTGGCAATGGCCGGTATTACACAGCTACACTACGAACAGCAGCAATAATAGTAACCACGAGGAAAACACGAAAAATGAGATAAAACTCCCGAGGAAGTTTAAAACACACGATTATAACAGGACGTCGTGGGGGTTTTCCCGCGTCCTGGAACGCATTCGGTACATGAAATAAAATAAATATTAATAGGACATCTATCTCCCAATAAAAAATCACCCATACAGTATATTACGAGTACCAACAACGCAGCTTGCAAAGATGAGTATTGACCCGAAATTCGTCAAACTCACGGCTGACGTCCTTGAAAATCAGTTCTAAAATAAAATGTGTTTTGGGAGTACAAACAAAGAGGGTTTCGTATGCCCCAGGAATGCGTTACGCTGCTGCCGTCTTGAGCTTGACCGGGGCAACGTCGTCTTCTTCTTCTATGGATGCCTGCCACGAATACAGGGTTGTTGTTCGATGCTTTTTCGGAAGTGTATGGGGGGGAGGACTTGGCCCTTGCGGCTGGAGGGGGCAGGGCCAGGAGAAAAGAGGGGTACATCTAGTACCGTATTCTACTCAAGATAACACACCCCCCGTGATACATTTGAGCGCTTGAAAATATTATCACCGGGTGTGGTATTCTGTGGGGTGTGTGGTATCTTCTGTCGCCATATTACTTGGTATTAGACTAAGGCGCTATATTTCGAGCCCCAAAAATTATCACCGGGGTGTCGTATTCTGTGGGGGGTGTGGTATCTTATGTGGGTGTGTTATCTTGTGGAAACATCGTTTCACGCTTTCATCTGGATGTTGTGTTCTTTCATCATGTTTATGGTTTTTGACACTCACGCTACATTGTCAGATGGCAAATAAAATATTATTCATAATAATATACTCGGAGTAATATATATAGACTACATACTTCGAAGAATATTCTTGGCTCAACCAAAAGACTGGTACCTCTACTGTGCCAACAAAAATAATAGGGGTTTCCTAGATCGTGAGATGCATGTCTCTCGCCGCTGTCGTCCGGCGGATGATGAGGAGAGCACAACTATTAATACAATAATTATTTACAGTCAATGGACTGCCTAACCCCTCTAGCCTATAGCCCTAACCCCAACCCTATAGCCCTATCCAATCTAAACGGATGTGTGGTCTGTTGGGCGCCCCATGTATTTCCAGGGCTGTTCACGGATCGGATCCCTTCTCGCGGACCGGATCGGGTCATCAGCAGGATGACTCGGCCATCATCAGCTGCTGGGTGACTCCGCCCGACGCGCGCCGTGATGTTTGAAAACCGACCCCGTGAGATGTAAAAAAAACCCTTCCCCGACCCGACTCGACCCGCGTTTTTTTTTTTTTTTTTATATCTCCTGGCCCGACCCGTGGACCGGGTCAACCCGGCCCATGGCCAACCCGGCCCGGCCAGTGGTCAACCCGGCCCGTGGTCAACCCGGCCAACGGGCAGGGTTATTTTTATTTTTTTTATATCTCCTGGCCCGACCCGTGGACCGGCCCGAGGCCAACCCGGCCCGTGGTCAACCCGGCCCGTTGCCAACCCGGCCAACGGGCAGGGTTATTTTTATTTTTCATGTCTCCTGGCCCGACCCGTGGACCAGGTCAACCCGGCCCGTGGTCAACCCGGCCCGTGGTCAACCCGGCCCGTGGTCAACCCGGCCAACGGGCAGGGTTATTTTTATTTTTTTATATCTCCTGGCCCGACCCGTGGACCGGGTCAACCCGGCCCGAGGCCAACCCGGCCCGTGGTCAACCCGGCCCGTGGTCAACCCGGCCCGTGGTCAACCCGGCCCGTGGCCAACCTGGCCAACGGGCACGGTTTTTTTTTTTTTTTTTCAATATATGTATCTCCTGGCCCGACCGACCCGTGGGCCGGGTGAACCCGGCCCGTGATCAACCCGCGGCAAAATATCCCGTGTACCTGGCCCGTTTGAACCAAGTCATTCCTAGAACACGAAATCACCATAATAGTGTACGTGAGTTCCGCAGTCCATACGAGATCGTAGTTCCGCAGTCCATAGGCGCCGCCCCCTCGCGGTTGATAAGCCGGGGGCGGCGCTTCTTCCAGAGAAGAAGATTGCCGGCCGAAAACAAAGTAGCGGTATGCAACGGCGGCAACTAATCGGTACGCGTGTCAGTTCGCGCGGAAAATATATGGTACCGTTCGTTCGTGTGATTGATACGGAAACCAAAATGTCCTTTCTTTGTATTATTTACGTCCAGACAGGCAATGGATATCATTGCCAGTTTTTTTTTTTTGTACATCTTGCAATGCGTTACGCTGTAGCAATGTCCCACACGGTTAATCGAGGGAGCAACTAACTAGCCTACAGGGAATGAGTGCCTGACAACACAAAATATTCTGCAACACACCAACTAACCAACCCTATCCAACAACAAAATTGAAAGTAGTAGTAGCAGTAGTACGTGGTGGAACATGCTTTCCTGTCCCCCCGCCCCCCCCCCCCCCCCCCCCCCGCCTCGCGTTTACAACGCCCCCGTCACAAAAAAAATGATAAAAGGGCCGTTTGTACACCCTACACTAAAACTATTACGTGCTATAAGTGGCCGCGGTGTGACCCCTTGACTGGCCGTCTCCTATACTAAAACGATCATGTTAACGAAACAGAAGACCGCTGTTTGACCCATTGACTGACCGCCCCCTACACTAAAACTAGTACGTTAACGTCAATCATTCCTAGGAGATTGCGGTTTGACCTCTTGACAGACCGCCCCCCCACACGAAAGCCAGCGTGACAAAGCCAAATATATATATATATATATTTCAAGTGTCCGCGGTTTGACCCCTTGACTGGCCCGTCTCCTATACTAACACTATCATGTTAGAAAACCAGGAGACCGCGGTTTGACTCTTTGCCTGACCGTCCCCTACACTAAAACTAGTATGTGAATGCCAATGATTCTAGCAGATTGTGGTTTGACCTCTTGACGGACCGCCCCCCTACACGAAAGCTAGCATGACAAGGCCAAATATATACCACGTGTCCGCGGTTTGACCCCTTGACTGACCGCATACTACACTAAACCTAGCATGATAAGACGCCAGCAGACCGCGGTTTGACCCCTTGGCTGACCGCCCACCAAACAAATTCTAGTATGTGATGACGCCAGGAGATCGCGGTTCGACCTCTTGACTGACCGCCTACCACACTAGCGCTTAGTATGTCAAGGCGTCAGAAGACCGCGGTTTGATCGTTTGAGTGACCGCCCCCTAAACTAAAACTAGTATGTCAAGGCCAAATATGGTATAAGACCACCGTTTGACCCCTTGACTATACAAAAAAAAACTATGTTGACGCCAAATACATGCTAGGAGACCGCAAGGCGACCCCTTGACTGACCGCCTACTGCACCAGCACTAGTATGGTAAGGCGTCAGAAGACCGCGGCTTGACCCCTTGACTGACCGCCCCCTACACGAAAACGCGTATGTTGAGGCCAACTATGGTAGGAGACCACGGTTTGACCCTTTGACTGACCGCCCCCTACACTACAACTAACATGTTAAGGCCAAATACATGCTAGGAGACCGCCGGGTGACCCCTTGACCGACCGCCTGCTACACTAGCACTAGTTTGTTAAGGCGTCAGAAGACCGCGGCTTGACCCCTTTTGGCTGACCGCCCCCTGCACTGGGGATACGCATTTATTCACACTTGAAAAAAAACACTGCACACAAAGTTCAAGTGGTTCGCCCTTTCAAAACGCGCGTGCGGTTGACCGCTCGACTGACCGCCTACTACGCTGACACTTGGATGTTAAGGCGCCGGGAGACCGCGGGTTTGACCGCTTGACTGACCGCTTGCTGCACTAACACTAGTTTGTTAACACGGCCGGGAGACCGCGGGTTTGACCCTGTGACTGACCGCTTACTACGCTCTCAAGCACTCACTCTCTCACATACTGAAAATAGACGCTACGATCGCGCAGTTATCGCTTCACCAGCCCACAAGCGCAGAGGCCATGGCTCCGCCCCGCTCGCAGAGCGGATTGGCCGTTCCGTTACCCGAACCATCATAATTCTCATCTAAACCAGAGGCAAAAAAGGATGAAAGGGTTCCACCAATTTTTGGCGGCGTCGCCCGGGGGGGGGGGGGGGGGTGCAATCGTAAAGAGGGTTTTTAACCCTCTACTACGGCTCTGGCCCCCAAATAAAAGCCACGTTTACATTGGCTTATTGTATGGAAAAGTGGCTTACATTTAGACCCATACTGGTACGGCACAAAAACTGGTACGGCACAAAAACTGGTACGGCACAAAACAAATATCTCACGCTAATTCCAAGTAGTTTCTCCCCGACAAAAAAAAACGTTGGTCTAGTCTAGGTAGCGCTAATGTTGTAAGAACCGCGAGCAAAAACGCGCACCCCACTATAAACTCCAAGCCATATGTATATACATAGATCCCTGAAAAGAAGTGGCTGTGAAAAAAATCCAAAGGGGGAAGGGAGGGGGGGGGGGGGGGGGGGGGGGGGGTAACAAAAAAAAAAGAGATCACGCTACGAAAGCAGCAGCTGCGAAAACCGCGGACATCACCGACGAAACCATCTGCCAGAACGGTTTAGCTCCACCTGCGGCTCCGCTCGCAGTGCGAGTTGCACTTGCAGACCCATCATCATCATCACCCACGCCCCCCGAACCAGGGGAGGCGGGGGATGGGGTGGGGGGCGTAGGGGATGCACCCCCCCGGGAGGGAGTTCCAGAGGAAGACGAAGAGGCCGATGAGGGGGGGATAAGGGATGGAGTGGACGGTCCTTCCGTACCCGAGGCTACGGGGGTTATCGCCCCGTTCACAATTAGGGAGTATCTTTGACTGGCCGTGGTGAGGCCATCCGCGGATACCTTGACGGTGTACGTACCAGATTCTACGTCCGTCGCGGGTACCAGCACTCGCTCGTTGTTGTTTACAACATCAGCCCTCCCGGTTTCCCACATGGTGTACGTGTCTCCGCTGGGAGAGGTGACCTCGAGGTCGAGATTGTTGACGAGCTGGATCGACGCGTAGACGGAGGAAGGGGGGTCGATCCAGGATATGGTTGCGCGGAAATCGAGCGCCGAATCCGGGTCGACATCGAAAGAAAACTCGTGGAAATTTCCGTCGGAGAGCGAGTAGCCCGCGGAATCTGCCACGAATAATCCGAGGCCAGTTTCGCCGTCAAGGGGCATCCCGATTTCGAGGTGGATTCGCCCGAAGCCACGGTATCCGTCGGGTTCTGCGCTGCCTCCCATTAGGTTTGCGCTGTTGATCAGCAGCGCCTGTATTATATATGAGATTCAGTATGGGGAACGGGGAGGGGATAGGGGACGGGGGGGGGAGGGGGAGGGGGGGAGGGAGGCGGTGTGGGGGGGGCGGGTATTGACGAGGAGCGCCTACGGGAAAGTACGATTAACCACGAGGAAAAAAAATGTGGAGGGGGTTGGGGGATGATCAGGGGCATGTTGCCGAGGTTGGACGATCTGTTAACACTCCGCATGTACATACCCTGCACGACATATCGTTTCGGCAGTTATAGGATCTACAGTATGTAAATGATCTACAAGTAGGTAGATCATGGTCGTTTTGAAGCGTGCAATTTTTTTTTCTTTTTCATTAGGACATAATGATTTTCCTTTTTTTCTTCATTTGTTTTTTAAGAGCTCCTACAAAAAGTGAGGAAAATAGGATAAAAGAAAAGTAGGTGCACCTCTGCCGTGTGCCACTGATTCAGCAGTATATATATACTGCCAGTAGATTACTACTGCCAGTATTGTATCCACCGGTTGGGTCTGCAAAGTAGGTTTGCCGGTAGATCTTAACAGTACTCGTACGTCAAAAAGAACACACACGCCGTGCTTTGTGGCGGAAACGCCTACAAAGGAGTTCCGGGAGGAGAGAGAGAGAGGGAGGGGAGAGAGAGGATAACTCGACCACAGTATTCATACCGATATAGTCCAGTCCAGCATATCAAAGGTAGTCCAGTATATACTGGTGCAATTCAGTGTGCTGATGTAGTCCGGCGTGCTGGTGGAGTCCAATGTACGGAGTGCTGACGCAGTCAGCTCTTTTTAGTAGTTTTTTTTTCGTTCGTATCCTCCTTTTTACTCGCGAGAGAGTTTTCCACCCTCAACAACCTTCCGGGTAAAGCCATGGTCACAGGTATCTTTCTTCCCTTCTCACTCCTCCCCCCCCCCCCCCGCCCTCCCCCAGTTATATTCTCCGTACTGTTTTGCCCGTGCAATAACAGGTATCAGTTCCTCTTCAGCACGTCACGTATGTATGATGTTTCTGTTGCAGCCTTTGAATTCCGTTCCTTTCCGATCTTCTTGCAACACATTCTTCTGAACACCCCCCCCCCCCCGGTACGTACATGCCTCCATTTGTATCGCGCATATATATAGGGTTCAGCATTCACATTTTTCAGCCTATTTTCAAATTGCGCGTCCACTTTCTTGATCGAGTTTAGCTACGACAGCTCACTCGCGCCCTCGCGATTTCCACCTCGTCAATTTTGGACAGGGCTTTCAACGGGTCAGGTGGAGTCAGGGTAACCCGTCCCGACCCGCGCGATTTGAAAAACTCCTGACCCGACCCGACCCGACCCGACCCGACCCGACCCGACCCGACCCGACCCGACCCGACCCGACCCGACCCGACCCGACCCGACCCGTCCCGGGATATATTCCAAACACCACCTCCTGACCCGACCCCACTGGACCCGACCCGTCCCGTCAGATTTGAAATACCTCCTGACATGATCCGCGGGTCGGGTCATGACCCCCGCTGAAGAGCCCTGGTTTTGGACGCAAGAAAAAAAAAGGTCCCTTGTGACCACGAGAACAACGCACTCGGTGAGACTCGAACCCATGACCTTGACACGTGTAGGTACAAGTCTTCACCAATAATGCCCCGGGGTCGTTCTACGGTAGCCCCCCCCCCCCCCCCCCCCCCCCCCCCCCCCCTCCCCCCCCTTCCCCCCCCCCCCTCCCCCCCCTTCCCCCCCCCCCTCCCCCCCCTCCCCCCCCCTTCCCCCCCCTTCCCCCCCCCCCTCCCCCCCCTTCCCCCCCCCCCCTCCCCCCCCCTTCCCCCCCCCCCTCCCCCCCCTTCCCCCCCCCCCCTCCCCCCCCTCCCCCCCCCTTCCCCCCCCCTTCCCCCCCCCCCCTCCCCCCCCTTCCCCCCCCCCCCCTCCCCCCCCTTCCCCCCCCCCCTCCCCCCCCTTCCCCCCCCAACTATTATTCAAGCAAAAAATCGCTGGTTTAAGACCAGCTCCCCTCCCGGCCGTGACTCCTGAAATACGGTGGCCCCGTGCCGTCCACACCCCGACGCCATCGTTAACTCGATGGTCCTTTGCAAAACAAGAAAACATGCGAAAAATATCTACTTTTTGCATTTGATAGCATCCTTCCTCGTTTCGCGAGCAGTCATGAAACGCACGTGAAAAAAAAACCCCGCCGTTTTTTTTTTTTTTTTTTTTTTTTTGGGGGGGGGGGGGGGGAGGGGGGAAGCTATCGTGCAATCAGTCACCACTCCATCGGGAACGCCTGACTCCCGTATGATATCTACCACCAAAACTGATTGTCGCTGCCAGCGCGCATTCCTATTACTAAAACCCGTATTGGAGACTTGAGCGAGCCACCCAAAAAAAATAAAAACAGAAAAAGGCCGTACAAAAATCCAACCGGTGTCGTAGCCGCCGCTTACCTTCACCGTGGCAGAAGAGGGGGAAAACGCCTCACAGAGGTTTGGGTTACTGCCGCACCAACCCCGCGCCGTCACGTCAGCAACGTAGAAGGTTTTATCCACGAAGTATTGGCGTACCTAGGGGGAGGGGGGGGGAAAGAGGGGCCGGAGAGGGGGACGAGGGAAGGACGGGGGAGGGAGGGGGAAGGGGAATTGGCGGGGGGGGGGAAGGACGGGCGCGCGGGGGGGGGGGGGGGGAGGGGTACTCATTTGTTGCTTGCCTTAAGTCATTTGACCATTTGACCATTTGACCACGCATCCCTTTCGAGAGGGAGCACCGCTCCTACTCCTGATAGAGATACCTCTAACATTTTGGGCGCTCATTACGCTTCTTCCACATATTACACAGGAACTGTTTGCTCATCCTATCTCCGTCCGGTTTCGGCGTCCGCGGCCACCATCTGTCTCCTAGCATAGCGATAGTTTCCTCGCTACTCTAATATCGTCCACCAAACTCTTTCAATGCCACATACGTCTAATTTCCTCGTCTCCTCCTCTAACGTGTGTGCAGGGCCGTAGTCGTATGACCATAGACCCTCGCATCCCTACTATGCCGGGACGGAGCACGTCGGGTTTTCATCGACTGGGGGGCAGGCATTTGCTTGCACCAAGCGCGAAGAAGCGCCGTGAGGTGTTCGGCCAGTCGCATGAAGGGTGAACTGCATCCTTCCATAGAACCGCTCGTAAGACGGACTTCGGCGCCCACCTTGTGCCTACCTCCTTCCAAGAACCGCTCGTAAGACGGACTTCGGCACCTTGTGCCTACTTTCTTGCTTATGGATGACAGCGACCAATGAGTTACTTCGTGTTCTGATGTGGCCACTCCAGAGAGAGCAATGGGAGTTGCTATGTGACTGCCTCGTGGGTGCCGTACCATATTCACACTACGTGATGCGATCATTCCCCTTGTGCGGAGTTACGTTTCTCCGCCCCGCACAAACATGATCTAAAATCTAATAACTCGATTACCGTCACGACGACCGCCAAAAAAAAAAAAACACACACACACACACAAAACAAAAAAACGGTACCCTGGTTGTCTAGCTCACGCAGCAGTGGCCGGCATGCCGTACAGCGTCGTTGCCAACCAACAACGCCAACCCTAATACATACACATAATGCTTTGCAGCGTCGGCGCCAACCGAGGCCACCTATTATATATATTATAAAAACTAAAATACACTCCAGCAGGTGAGATCGAAGATTTTATCGAAACTCATCTTTGCAAGCTGTGTGTGATACTCCGATCGCGCGTATTACGAGTTGTGTGTCCTCATTAAGGATATAGGTCGGCGACACCCCTTGCAACTACTGTGTAGCCATCAGGGTCAACAGGGTGATGTTAGGCAGTCTGTGCGCGGAAGCTATATATATATATTCTTTTTAAGGGGGGAACGGGGGAGGGGGAAACATATTGGAGGAGGGCGGGGCGTGGGGGGGGTAGGTGGACGAGCGGGTGGGTTGGTGGACGGGCGGGCTGGCGGGTGAGTTGGGGGGGGGGGCGAGAGAGTGAGACGCTAGAATACCGGTAAGTTCATTCACTATGAATTGCCAGCAGTGCAATGTGCATTGATGCAATGAATGAATGAATGAATGAATGAATGAATGAATGAATGGATGAATGAATGAGTGAATGAATGATAACAGTGATAACTAGTCGGCGACTTATGGACAGCCAACTCTGTAATGAATGAGTGAATGAACGAATGAATGAATGAATAAATGAATGAATGACTGAATGAATGAGTGAATGAATGATAACAGTGGCAACTGGTCGGCGACTTATGGACAGCCAACTCTGTAATGAATGAATGAACTAATGAATGAATGATAACTAGTCGGCGACTTATGGTCAGCCAACTCTGTTTGCTCACCACGGCCGAAGCTCCCGCGACGAGGGGACACGGCATACAGACGAGCCGGGGCATACGCCCACATTCGGCAGGAGTTGATAATCTGTATCGTCCCCCCCTCACGATCACCCGGTTAAATCATCCGATGTAGGTTGTATCTCACCCACCCTACGGCATATCACCCCGGGTGATAAATTCTGAAAGAAGTCCCCCACAAATATCACCGGGGGTGTTATACATACCATCGGGATGTGATACCACCAGTTTCACCGGGGGTGTTATATATACCAACGGGATGTGATACACGTTGCTTTTTTTGTCTTTTCTTGTATTTCCTCTCTTTTTTCGTTCTTCGCTTTCTTGTATTTTCTTTCCTTTGTCCTTTTTTTCTTTTATTTGCTTCTTTTTTCCAATTGACTTGCGTCTGTCGTGCGTATGCGTAGCGATAGGTACTACGTGTAACACATACGTGGTAGTCTTTCTTGGGTAGCGAGCGATATAGTCGGTTTTTCCAGGCGCCAGTAGTGAGAGGTATGCACCAGTATGGACCTGGCACATCGTAGGCTGACTCCCGATTTCACTTTTTATATGTTCCTGGTGGAGGCATCAATTGCGTCAGCTGTGATATATGCGTGTACCACCTTTGGTTCGTTTGTGTTTTTCCCCTGGGGTATTCCTCAGCTCCAGAGTGACTGGAGCCTGTCCTGTGACCACGGACTTGATTATGCGAGTTAATGTGAGAACAACAACACCAACAACAACAACAACAACACCACCACCACCACCAACAACAACACCACCACCACCACCACCAACAACAACAACAACAGCAGCAGCACGTATGAACGGGGTGTGGGGGTGTGATACACACCGTCAGACAGACACAGGAATTTTTCTCTCACCATAGCCGCAGCTCCCGCCACGATCGGACACGACATAGACGTGCCGGCGTACGCCCACAGCCTGCAGGAGTGAGAGTCTGTACCGTCTCCACCAGCAGAGTAAATCTGGACAAAATAAAACCGGATAAGGCGTTACCGGGGGGGGGGGGGGGGGGGGGGGCAGAAAGGGGGGGAGGGGGGGGGGACAGTCTGCAGGAGTGAGAGTCCGTACCGTCTCCACCGGCAGAGTAAATCTGGACAACATAAAACCGGATAATAAGGCGTTACCGGAGGGGGGGGGGCGGGGGGGGGGGCAGGAAGCGGGGAGGGGGGGGGGTCCAATATAAAACCAAAACCTAACGGGGCTACGTATAATTTTGCATCAAAAGTAAACGCTTTGCACGCAGAACGTTCCATTTTTCGACACGAAAGTTTGTTCGAAGCGACGGCGTTATACAAGCGCCTGGATACCGTACTCGCATGCAACTGTCAATGTCACGCCAAACAAGTGCCCAGGCCAACACCGCGCTACCCGGCTGTCGCTCTCACCGCGTCTCCGTGCCAGGAGCCACGACCTCCGGCTTAATCCGGCCTAAGGCGCCTAGGCGCGCACGAGCTGAAAACGCGCAATCGTATCAACAGCCTGGAAACCCTCGGTGCCATCAGCACCTTGCCCATCTGCACCAGTAACGTACACATGTACCGTAAATTGGCAAAAAATAACACCGGCATACCGTTTTATGGATAGCCTCCCCCCACCAAAGAATAAACATCCCACACGAATTCCAAGTGGTTTCATCTCGAAGTCTGTGCATCTCGAGGCGCCAAGACCTCCCCGTTTAATCCGACCCTCCCGAGTAGGCCCGGCCCGTACGAGCTGATAGGCGCAATCACATCAACATCCGGGAAACCATCCGTGCCATCGGCCTCTTCCCCACACGCCCCAGAAAATACTACCCGCTACCTACCCATGTACCGTAAATTGGCAAGGAAGAACCCTGGTGTACCGTTTCATGGACAGGTAAAAACACAAACAAACAAAAAATAATCCACTCTGTTAAAGTGATTTTTATCTCGAATTCACGGTATCTCCGGGCGCCACGACCTTCCGGCTTAATCCGGCCCTCTCGAGTAGGCGCGGTCTCCAACGAGCTGCAATACTTCATCGAATCAACGTATATATATGCGAAACCATTATTTAGTGCCACTAGCCTCCTCCCCAGCCGCCCCAGTAACTCTTTCGCGCTATTCAATAAAAACCTAGTGACGACGCCAGCTGTGAGTCCGACGACTGTAGGGTCGATACTCATCTTTGCAAGCTGCGTATTATTGTACGTTACCACTGCTGTACCGTAAAATGGCAAAAAATACCCTTGGTGCATCGCTATATGGCTAACTGGACAAGTAATGAGACAAAAAATAATCACCCCACATTGATTCAAAGCGGTTTCACCCCTCGTACTCACCGCATCTCCGGGCGCCACGACCTCCGCCTATGCGATCCTCCCGAACAGGCCCGTACGAGCTGAAACACTCAATCGTATCTACACATGAATACGCGAAACCGTTTGTCAGCGTCATCTGCCTCCTCCCCATCCGCCCAAGCAGCTGTTACGCGCTATTGTACCTTACCCCTGTACCATAAACTGGCAAAAAAAACTCCTGATATACCGTAATATGGATGAATTAGCAAAAAAATGGGCACGAAAAAAAAACACACACACATACCCACACCTACAATAATTCCAAGTGGTGTTGTTTCATCTCTCGTACGACTCACAGCATCTCCGGGCGCCACGATCTCCGGCTCAACGCGACCCTCCCGAATAGGCCCGTACGAGCTGAAATACTCAATCGTATCAAAACATGAAAAAAATGCGAAACCATTAGTGAGCACCATCAGCTCTCCCCCCCCCATCCGCCCCAGCACCTGTTTACGCGCTATTGTACCGTACGCCTGTACCGTAAATTGGCAAGAAATACCCCTGGTATACCGTAACATGGATAAATTAAAAAAAAATCTACACGACGAGTAAAAAACAAAAACACACACACACCCCGCACAATAATTCCAAGCGTTTCGTTTTCCATTTCTCGTCCGACTCACCGCATCTCCGGGCGCCACGATCTCCGGCTTGATGCGACCCTCCCGGGTAGGCCCGTACGAGCTGAAAGACGCAACCGTGTCAATGTCGGCGTGCCCGTTCGTACCGTCGGCTTCCTTGCCGTCCGCCCCCGTCGATGTCAGGCGCGACTCCCCCGAGGACGTGGCACCCACGGCTAGGACGTTTTTCCCGATCGCTGGGGATCCCATGGTGCAGGAGGTGCGGAACTCGTCGATGTCGCCGTCATTGCCCGCTGCGAATACAAGCAGGTTTTCTTGGTTCTGTTATTGGGAAGGAGGGGAAGGGGGGGGGGGGGAAGGGAGGGAGGAGGGGACGGGGGAAGAAGGTAACAGCAGCAGGGGAGCGGGGGGCGGGATGTAGCGGCGGCGGCGGCAGCAGCAGCAGCATAGAGGCAGGGGAGGGGGGGGGGGTGAGGGAGAGGGGGAGAAGGAGCGGGGGTGCGGGGAAGAGAGAGGGCGGCAGAAAACAGAAAGAAGGGCACCAGAAGGGAAGGGGGGGGGGAGACAGGGAGGGGGGGGGGGGGGGTAGGGGGTGGCAGCAGCAGCAGCAGCAGGAGTAGCACCAGAGGGGGGAGGGGGGGGGGAGGGGCAGGAGAACAGAGCAGCAGGGAGTAGCAGCAACAGTCAAAAGTAGAGGGCAGCAACAGCCGGAGAAGGAGCAGCAGCAGGGTGGGAAGGAGAACCGCGGGCGGGGGGGGAGGGGGCGTTAAGGAAACAATCAAATAAAGTTCCGCGAAAAACCCAGGGGTTAGACAAGAGGCGTAGGGGCAGAGGGGGGGTAGTAGGAGGGGAGTACGGGGTGGGGGGTGGCGACGGGGGTAAGGGGGTGGCGACGGGGGTGGGGAGGGGTAGAGGTGGAGGGATGAGGGGGGGGAGGGGGGGAGGGGGGTGTACTCAGTTTAAGGATAGTCGAAGCCGTATAACAAAAAAAAATGGCCGCCCCGGTGGGTTATTAGTGGCTTACCTCGATCACGGCTAGGGTTGGGGTCAGCGGTCCAAATATCGGCATACGGGGATATTTTTTTGGGGGGGTTTTCCTGGCGACACCAACTAACTGCCGAGGGCGCTTTACTTTTTTAGAGCGCGGGTAAGCACAATTCGACGCGAGGTCGACGAAGGAAGAAAGGGTCTGGATCATTCTCGCGATGAAAACGAAGGCGTGTGCGCTAGTGGAGAGGGGGGGGGGGGATCCTGCTCAGTTAACCCGGATCTTAGTCATGCCTCCAGATAGGGATAAAAAAATATCACCTCCCGGTGGGGCATACAAGAGCTTGACACACTAGAGAGTAGCGAGAAAACGATCGCTATCTATCCTGGGAGATATGGATGGCGGCCACAGACGGCGAAACAGGAAGGGGATAGGATACGCAAAAAAAGTCTCTTATGTAATATATGGAAGGAAGCGTAATGAGCGCCCAAACGTTGGAGGTGTCTCTTGCTACGAGTACGAACGGTGCTCCGGTCTCGAGAGGGATGCGTGGTCAATGGTCAAACGACTAAGGCAAGCAACACACGAGTCCCCCCCCCCACCCCCCCCCCCCTACCTGGTGCATGAACTCGTCGTACAAAATATTTGTTGACAAAGAACAGCTCATCTCCACCACACCTCTCGATCTCTCATACTCGTATGTATCCCCCCCAATAAGCATGCCTTCCAAAACAGGTCAAGATCGATTCATTCCCGCTCCACAAACCCCAGATTCCCTACGTTCAATCTCTCACATGCATGCCCTCGTATTCCTACAACGCTGAGATGGAACACGTCAGGATGGGGTGGAGGGTGGAGGGTGGAGGGTGGAGGGTGGAGGGTGGAGGGTGGAGGGTGGAGGGTGGAGGGTGGAGGGGGGGGAAGAGTCTATGTAACTATCACCTGCCGGCGGGGCATACCTGGTACATGAACTCGTCGTACAGCAGGTCCATGGGAGCCACGCTGCAGTCAAGGTCGACTCCCCACGAGTTCGAGTGGATCTTGCAGTCCGCGTCCAGGCACGACTCCCACAGGCCGTTTCCGGGGAACTGCAGAAGCGCCAAGTTGTCGGCGAATCCGTCGAAGATGGCTAGCTTAGCTCCGCGCGCCATGCCGCCGTGCTCCGTCAGGGTCTGGCCGACGTCGTCGCCCAGGCAGTAGTCTTCCGCGAGCTCGTCGCACTCGTGCATGGGGCAGATGCGGTCCAGGTCTTCCTGGTAGTCGGATTGGTACCACTCGGTGACGACGTCGTCTTCCGACCTGCACGCGCCGGGAGCGCCCCGCAACAAGGCAAATTATCGATCATGGTTCATTCCAGGAATTCACGTCCATTGTTGGTGTTGATTAGGTTTTGTTTCACTCATTACGTAGAACCTTACGGAAAAAAACCGGGCGACCGATGTAGTACGCAGCTTGCGAAGATGACCACCTGGTAAGGACCCGAAATTTGTCGGGAGTCACAGCTGATGGTGATGATATTAGAACAATTGTAAATTTGATGCTTTTATATCATTATAAACCTTCGAGAAAAGAAGTGGAAGCTAAATAATACCAGGTATAAATGGCGTACCAGTTACAATGTACCACGCGTATGTATAACAATCTCACTTAACAGATACACATCTATGCGATCTGAAGCTGTAGGAAATCCCCCCCTCCCCCCCCCCCTCCCCCCCCCCCCGACTCCGCCCTCTCTTCACCGGTTGTACGACTGACAGGATATACATGATAAACTGATGCATTCTTTCCAAAACCGTCACATTGATCCCCTTAAAAGAATGCATAGTTTCCATGCACAGATTGAGTTCCCCCCCCCCCCCCCCCCCCCTTCCCCCGCTCCCTCTTGATCAAACTTCGGTCCCTACGCCCTTAAAATCTCCGCCCTTCCCTGACCGGGTATACGACTGATAGGATACACTTGATAAACTCATGCATTTCCTTCTACAGCTGTCAGATTTTGTCCCCCTCAAAAACGGGCGTTATGGTTTCCGCGCACAGACTGATTAACATCACCCTGTGGACCCTGGTACAAGCTACGCCGCAGTTCCAAGGGGAGTCGCCGACCTATATCCTTAATGAGGACACACAACCCGTAATACGCGCGATCGGAGTATCAGACACGGCTTGCAGGGATGAGTTTCGACGAAATCTTCGATCTCACAGCTGGAGGAGTGTATTTCTATTTTTATATGTTGGTGCGTTTTTTGTACTGCTGTCGCTATTTGAAGAATTACGTGGTTGATTGAAGTATTGCTAAAAGCGCTATTATAATTCCCGTCTATGCCGTCCATGCCAAACGATTTAACACCGGCACTACCGCGGCGACTGGCACTACTCAACCGGCACTGCTGAGGGACCCCTACAAGTACTAACCTTAAATAATTATGCCCGTCCATGCCGAGCGGTTGTATACCGGCATTACTGCGACCGCCGGCACTGCTCAATCGGGCACTGCTCAATCGGCACTACAGAGGGAAGCCCACAGTCAGTACTTACCTCAAAACGCACTACTGAGGGAACCCCACAGCCAGTACTTACCTCAAAACCGCTCTAGTAGTGAGGAAACCCTACAGATAGGTAGGAACTTAGCTCAGACCGACGAGGGCCCCCGCGAAGTTGCACGTGCGTGCAAAGAAAGGTTTTTTAGATTCGCACGTACATTCAATAGCGATTTGTGTATGGCGGCTCCCTATGTGCAGGTCCGCACAAAGCGGCGGCTGCGCTGCCCAGACCAACCCGAGCTGCCCAGACCAAGGCGACCCCAGACCTAACCCTAGCCATGACCCTAACCCATCCATTTGAGGGGCTCGAGGTCCGCTCTCGAGGTCGGCAGGGGCCGTATTGAGTTTACGTGCAAATCTGAAAACCTAGCACGTACGTGCAATTATACGCCTGGTGCTCAAACCACACTACTGAAGGGAACCTCACAGCTAGTACTTACCTTAAATCGTGATTCCCGTTTATGCCAAGCGGTTTTATGCCGGCACCTACTACTGCGGTAACCGGCACTACTCAACTGGCACTACTGCTGCGGCAACAAACACTACTCAACCGGCACTACTGAAGGAACCCCACAGCAAGTACTTACTTCAAACAGGCACTGATGAGGGAACCTCACAGCTAGGTACTCACCTCAAACAGGCACTAATGAGGGAATCCCACAGCCAGGTACTCACCTTAAACCGCACTAATGAGGGAACCCCACACCCAGGTACTCACCTCAAACCGCACTAATGAGGGAACCCCACAGCTAGGTACTTATGTCAAACCGCCACTGAAGAGGGAATCCCACAGATAGTGCTTACCTCAAACCGTCCGGTTCGATGCAGCCTCCGACGCAGCCCATGACCTTCGTGCCATTGCACGTCACCAGCTCAGCGGGAAAGTTGAGGGTGGCGCCCGCGGCCGACCCCGCCGTGTGTGTCCCGTGTCCCACGACCACATCCACCTCGAACCCATCTGCGGGGAACCAGGGAGCTGGGTCTCCGAACGTGGAGGTGAAAGTTGACCCGTGGGAACTCGGGAGGGAGTCCGACTTGATCAGGTTAATGTACTGGATAATCTGTGGAGGGGGAATAGGGGATAGGGGATGGCAGGGGGGTTGTTTATTTGGTATGGCTGCGTGTAGCCTGGGGATCTAGTCTGTTTTGATCAGGTTAATGTACTGGATACTCTGTGGGGGGGATAAGGGGATAGGAGGGGGGGGGGGGCGATCAGTTGGCGTGATCGTATGTAGCTTGGGAATCGAGTCTCTTTTTTTTCAGGTGAATGTACTGTATTATATGTGGGGGTGGGAAGGGGATGGGGGACGGGGGGTGGGGGTGGGGGAGGATTGCGTTGCGTTGCGTGGGTTGGGTTGGGTTGGGTTGGGTTGGGTTGGGTTGGGTTGGGTTGGGTTGGGTTGGGTTGGGTTGGGTTGGGTTGGGTTGGGTTGGGTTGGGTTGGGTTGGGTTGGGTTGGGTTGGGTTGGGTTGGGTTCGGTGCGGTTCGGCTGGGTCGGGTCGGGTTGGGTTGGATATGGCTGGGTTGGAGTATGCTGGCGTGGGGTGGAGGATGGTGGGGGGAAAGGAGGAGTGAGTTGGGACGGCGGGGGAGGGGGTGGGGGGGGGGGGGTGGCGGGGGACATCCCTCACCTTCCGTCTCTCCGGGTAAGCCGTAAAATCGCCTCCGTCAAAGAACCCGGGCAACCCGTAAGGCCCCACCGTCGACTCCGACGCAGACTCAGAAGCACTCGTAGCAGCGGCGTTGGCGTTTTTACCTCTCCCGGGGACAGGGGACACACCAGAACCATCCCCTGTAGGGGGGGACCCACCCGAATCATCCCCCCCATCATTCTCATCTTGGGCTCCAAAGTAGTACGTAGAATACGGAAAAAGTTGGCCGTAGGTGACATCCGTCGTGTAATAGTAGTAGTACCAGCCGGTGGTGGTGGGAGGAAAGGGGTCGGAGTAGTAGGAGGACGGGGCTTCATAGCCTAGCTCTTCGAAGTAGTGGCCGTGCGGGATAAGCTCACCGTCGGTGTCGATGAAGTAGCACGACGTTT
This sequence comes from Undaria pinnatifida, assembly GCA_012845835.1. NCBI lineage: Eukaryota > Phaeophyceae > Laminariales > Alariaceae > Undaria > Undaria pinnatifida. The sequence goes on along the minus strand of JABAKD010000023.1, from coordinate 4,688,649 downwards.
CGTCCAACCCTGTGTCCACCACCTGTCACATAAAAAAAAAAAAAAAGTACGAGTAGCGAGGGGACGTACGTATGTGGACAATCATGAAGGGGTGGAGCAATTACAGCAGTAGAAGAATCCTCTGTAGTGCCGCTTGAGTAGTACCGGTTGACCGCTATAGTGCCGGCTACCCGCTATGGTGCCTGTGCACTCGCTTGGAACTCACGGTAACAACCAGTAGTGCCAGTGTGCTGAGTATTGCCGGTTTCCTACATAGTGCCGGTGTTTCCCTCTATAGTGCACAAACCGGCCCTTTAGCGGAAACCGGCACTACTGCTGCAATTGAATGTTTGATTACGAGACGACAATATGTGAGAGGTACGAACGGTCGGAAAAGTACGAGGATAGGGGTGACTATGTCGAGTTCTTCGAGGCAGTACGAAGCCGTGCGGGACGAGCTCGCGGTCTGTATCGATAAAAAGCGGACCGTGATCTGTCCAACGCGTGATCTTGTCGTGATCTGTCGAAACGGTGATCCTATCGTGCTTTGCCTAAAGTGTGATCTTATCGTGATCTGTCCTAAGTGTGGTCTTATCGTTATCTGTCCAAATCGTGATATTATCGTGATCTATCCAAAGTTTAATCTTATCGTGATCTGCCCAACGTGTAATATTATCGTGATCTGTTCAAAGTGTGGTCTTATCGTGATCACATTCTGTCCAAAGTGTGATCTTATAGTGATCTGTCTAAAGTGCGATCTTATCGTGACCTGTCCAAACCGTGACATTATCGTGATCTGTCCAAACTGTGATATTATCGTGATCTGTCCAAACTGTGATCTTATCGTGATTTGTTCAAAGTGTGATTTACCGTGATCATGATCTGTTCAACGCGTGCTTATCGTGACCTGTCCAACGTGTGGTATCATCGTGATCTGTCCAAAGTGTAGTCTTATCGTGATCATCATCTGTCCAACATGTTCGTGATCTGTCCAAGGTGTGATCGTATCGCGATCAATCCAACGTGTGATATCATATTGTGATCTGTGCAAAGTGTGATCACATCGTAATCTGTGCAAAGTATGATCACATCGTGATCTGTCCAACGTGTGATCTTATCGTGACCTGTCTAACGTGTGATCTTATCGTGACCTGTCCAAAGTGTGGTCTTATCGTGGTCTGTCCGAAGTGTGATCTATCGTGGTCTGTCCAAAGTGTGATCTATCGTGAGCGGTCCAAGGTGTAATCTTATCGTGATCTGTCCAAGGTGTGATATTATCGTGATCTGTCCAAAGTGCCATCTTATCGTGATCATGGTCTGTACTATGTGTGATCTTATCCAGGATCTTATCGCGATCTGCCCAAAGCGTGATATTTTCGTGATATGTCCAAAGTGCGGTCTTATCGTGATCTATCCGAAGTATGATCTTATCGTGATCTGTCCAAAATGTGACTTTATCGTTTTCCGTCCAAAGTGTGGTCTTACATACAGTGATCTGTCCAAAGAGTGTGATCTTGTCGTGATCTGTCTAAAGTGTGATATTATCGTGATATGTCCAAGGTGTGATCTTATCGTGACCTGCACAAGGTGTGATCTTATTATCGTGATCTGTCCAAAGTGCGATCTTATCACCATCATCATGATCTGCGAAACGTGCGATATCATCGTGATTTGTCTAAAGTGTGATCGATCTACTATTAATAAACTAGACAACATCTACATCGAAAATCTGTCCGGTATGCGATCTGCCCATCTTAGTAGATGATCTAATGTATATCGTGATCCACGGTATCTATGTCTGACGTGTTGGATCTTAATCTTCCACATCTCCGACAGATCATGATCTGCTGTTATAATAGATGATCTGCAGTGGTAGATCCCGTATCTGTGTGGCGTTATGAGTTGCTGTGCAGGATCTGCACCTATCTACATACAGACTGGTTCATGTTAAACGACGGAAATTCAATCCCCGGCTAATGTCCGCGCCGTTTTTCTCGATTCAGGGCGCAATACAGATCCAATCCCTGGATCCGTGTGCTAGATCATTCAGATCGCACGGCTCCCACCGGGCAAAATGAGCCAGATCATTACAGATGATTCCTGAAATATCTAGATCATCAAGCGGGGATCAATCGGTGGCCTGTCCAAGGTGCGTTTGTACATCTTCTCTACCTGGATGACCTCGCCCGTCCCGTCCAGACCAGCGAGCGTCAGCGGCTCCAGTGTGAGCGTGGCGCTCTGGATCAGCGCTCGTGCCGCAGCGTTGTACAGGTCGACCCTGTGCTGCGGCGAGATCCTCAAAACCTCCACCCTGCCTGACAAGAAGGACACGAGACCCATGAAGCACGCCATTCGGAGCTCGGTGATTCCCTCCTCCTCCTCCTCCTTCTCCTCCCCCTCTTCCCCCTCTTCCCCCTCTTCCCCCTCTTCCCCACCTTCCTTGTCCTTCCCGCTCTTCATGTAGAGGAGGTGGTCGAGACCTGGGTTATACGATGCAATTATACCAGTACTTTTGGTAAAATAATTGCAGCAGCTATTATTATACGCGTCAGCTATTAACATGATGAGTTCGACACCTAATTATAGTCACGCCGATACTGTTGCCCTCCGACAAGGTAGAGCAGATAGAAGCAGTTCCCACAGGAAAGAAAGGAAAGATGCCTACCTGGTAGGTAAAGCTAGTAGTAGTTCGATATATTTGCTGTGTTTTACCCCCCCTTCCTTCTTGTCCGTTCCGCTCATCATGCAGAGGAGATGGGTCGAAACTTGGTGAAATACGACGTCTTGTGTCTAGGTAGATACAGACAAGCACAGAAGAGTAACAGGTAAGCAAATGTACGTAGATTCGGGGAAAAAAATGGCCGAGTTTTTTTTTTTCAAACATACAACATCCTCGGGAACAGCGGGGCAGCAAGAAGTTACATGCTAGCAGCAACAGCAGAGCAGCAGCAGCAGCAGCAGCAGCAATAGACCCAAAAATGACAAATCGAGGAACGGTCTTAAGGTCAGAAAAACAACCAGAGGAAGGAGCGAATCCGCGCTCCATTTTCAAATGTAAAAAAACATACCATCGGTGGGAACACCAGCGAGCGGCTGTTATTATACCCTCGTTTTACCTACAAGTATCTCGGCCAGAAATATGGACTACAACGGGATTTTCGACGTCTTGGGCGAATCTTTTACCCAGCCTTGGCCTTGCAAATTGGGTTCTGTGTGCTCTGTGTAGCAATGAATGGGTAGATTCGCCGGAAAGTCCTGCTGGAAGAGAGGAAGCTCCGACCGCAGTAAATGGCCGGTTTTTTGCTCTCCGCGAAGGAAAATGGCCGAAATAGGGTTGTCATTGCCATTACGGACCGGGCTTTGTCTTCTTTTGAGATGATATGATACAGAGTGACGACTACGCAGCGTTCCTATTGGCCCCTGCTGATGGTGCTGCTGGTGCCGCAGCGGCTATTACTGCTTCTGCGGCTGCGGCTGGTGCTACTACTGCTGCCGCTGCTGCTGCTGCTGCTGCTGCTGCTGCTGCCGCCACTAGGGCCACTGTTCACGGAAAAACGAATCTTTATCTTGTTTTTTCTCCAGATCTTCTCCTTTGTTTCGTACGTATTTCGGCGAGCAAAATTCCGTACCCCCATACGAAAAAGGTATGGATGGGGGGAAGTAAGAATACCCTCATTCCCGACCCGAAGTTGACGCTACCGACGGACCCACCGACTGTTTTGGTTTCACGCCCCGAGAGAAGATTGACGTCCTGAGAGGGAGTTGGTCGTTTTTGTGCAAAGTCACACGGGATACACGACAAGACAGGAACCAAGTGCACGATGAGCATGATGAGCGCGTACGACCGTACTCATGCAGAGCGTACTCATGGAGAGACCGTCGAGAGCTCGCGGGCGGTCGCCGGCAGCGACAGCGCGATAGCCGCGCGGCCTGATGCTGGCCGAATAAGACTAGACCCTGACGTTGTGGTGACCCAGTCCTCAACGCTGCAAGGACAACTGGCCGCCGCTGCTGCGCAGATGGAGGTAGAGGCACGCAGTCGCCTCCACCGAAGGGGATACCGACGGGGGTAGGTACGCTGTTGTCTCGTCGCCCAGCCTCGCCTCCGCGCGGAGGACTCTCTCGGTCGTTTGTGCCCCTCTCCGTGTGTGCGGGAGAAGCGCCGACATCATCAGCTGAAGGGGGATCGGCGGCAAAAAGCCCACCAGCACAACAAAAGCCCAGCGTTAGCGATAGGGTTAGGGTTAGGGTTAGGGTTAGTAACCCTAGCCCGAACAAGGCGCGGGGCTTTAGTTGTGCTGATGGGCTTTTTGTCGCCGATCCTCCTCCAGCTGATGATGTCGGAGCTTTTCCCGCACACACACAGAGGGACACAAACGACCCAGAGAGTTCTCCGCGCCGAGGCGAGGCTGGGCGACGGGACAGCATCGCGTAGAAGTACAATAAATTGACTGAATCGGCAGAGCCAGAGGGGGGGTCATAGAAACGTGTGGTAAAATGCCCGTATAGTTTGCATATCATCTCTCGGATCTTGAGGCGCAGATGCAGCATAAGGATGACTTGAGGGCGGTCGAAGCAAAAATGCGACCGTGGCTCCACTCGTGGCGTGGGGCGCGTCACCGGGGCGGGTCGGGGCAGCACTGCTTGGGATGCTGTGGGCTTACTGTATAATATAGGTAAAACAGCCTGGGTGTACGTATTCATAAACAGTGGCCCTAGTTGCAGTAGTAGTAGTAGTAGCAGTAGCAGTAGTAGTAGTGTAGTAGTAGAGGTAGTAGTAGTAGTTGTTGTAGTAGTAGTAGTTGAAGTAGTAGTAGTGGTAGTAGTAGTAGTAGTAGTAGTAGTAGTAGTAGTACTAGGTAGTGGTAGTAGTAGTAGAAGTAGTAGTAGTAGTAGTAGTAGTAGTAGTAGTAGTAGTATCAGTAGTAGTAGTAGTAGTAGTAGTAGTAGTCGTAGTAGTAGTAGCAGCAGCAGCAGCAGCCGCAGAAGCAATAGCCGCTGCGGCACCAGCAGCACCAGCAGCAGATGCCTATAGGAATGCTGCGTACTCGTCACTCTCGCATCGTATCATCTCAAAACAAGGTAGAGCTCCTTGTATGTGCGTGTCCCAAGGCCCAACGAAAATTACACATTTTCCGAGAAGTTTCTTCAAGCACACAATTACACCGAGAGACAAAGTGGCCCGTTTCTCATTTTTTGTTTTGGAACCTGTGGACCAAACGAAATGCAACAACGGAAGTACCATAGATCCGGCTAAATCAACCAGTATCCATCCCGCGTTTCTCGTCTGTTTGTGGCCGGTCTGGGGGTTAGGGTCAGGTTTAAAAAGGTTATAGAGCTAAGGGTCGGGTCGGGTTGGGTCTATACGCCCGTGCCATGATCGCATCCTCATCGATCATCGAAGGTGATTCTTGCAGCAGTAGTAGCACGAACAATCGTTCCGAGCAATAACCCGAGCCCTAGGGGAGATCTACCCTGAAAAAAAAAGTTCTGTTCTACGAGTACGGGTCCTCGGGCAAGAGGAATAAAATCAAATCCTCATACATACGTACGTGCTGTGAAAAAAAACGGTTCTGCTGTTGTTGCTGTCCTTGTTGTTTGTTGACCCAGGCCATGATACGTGGCATCAGTGAGTCCAGGGGCGGAGGGGGGTCGCCGACTTCTAAATAAAATTATGGACATAAAAAGCGCGTCCCACTCAGTGGCGAGGAAGGGGGGAGGAGGATTTTAGCACACGCATGTTTGATGCGGTGTAACATACAGGCATGATGTATACATACGAGTACAGAGTATCACCTTTATTTTACTGCTGTGTCTTTCAGAAGTTCAAAAATGAAATACCAAAAAAAAATAATAATAATACCCCAGGTTCGTATGAAAAATGTTTTTTTTTCGTACAACGAGGCGAGGTGCGCGTTCTTCGTACTGTCTGTAATACCAGAGTGGGAATATTTGAACCCTGGGCTCATTAAAAGTGAAGACATGTGTTCGGGGGGGCAGAAGGGAAGACACCTGTGACCACAAGTAGTGACCATGGCTGGTTGTCCACGTCGTTGAAGTCTTCCAGGGTTGAGCTGGAGAGCAAAAAAAGAGAAGTTTTCAAGAAAATAATCAAATAATGTAGCCAAAATATATATAAGGAAGAGGCGGAAAGAGGGTGTTTCTCCGCGCTGCTCTTGCACTTTGTTGGGGTTGCTTCGTTGTTCTTGTTGCTGCTCTTATTTTCCTCATTATTACCAGGTACAGATGCCTATGATAATAATTTAGGCTGCGATCACACCAAAGGTGACTCAAAGGAGCGAAGCGAACTCAGTCGGGGGTCACAGCAGGAATGCAGACGAGCGAGTCCACTCCACCAACTCGTACCGGCTAGCTGTACCAACTACACACAAGAAAGAGACATCCATCACGCGTGTGCAAGGCAATAAACTATTTCACTGTTTTTATTCCAGAACTGCTTGTATACGTATAAACATACACGAACAGACTACCAGGCGGTATGCTAGAGCGATCATGCCCTTGACACAACCAGCAGCAGGTCATCATCTCCCCACGGCGACGATGAAAACCATACGGGATGACATATGCGTGTACCACTTTTGGTCTTGTTTTGGTTTGTGTTTTTGTCCCGTGGGGTATTCCTCCACTCAAGAGTGACTGGAGCCTGACTGTCCTGTGGCCACGGACTTGATGCGAGTTAATGTGAGAACAACAACAACAACAACAACAACAACAACAACAACAACAACAACAACAACAGAAATACGGCGCACACGGCGGTCGCAACACGCGACCTTGCTTAGTCTGTATCACTGCTTATCGCCAGCGCAAGACAACAAACAGCTCCTGCTGTTGCGCCACTGTGTACACCGGGTACTGATGTATACCTCCGGTACTATGGACTGGGTACGGTTACGCACATCACCCAATCGCGTGGGATATGGTATGCACGCGCCTTGGGCAAGGAGCAAAGGCAGCAGAGGTAGCGGTCCACATATAGTGCGGTCCATATATAGCGCGGGCATGTGCCAGCCGGAAATAACGGCACTACAGCGGAAAACTGCATGATGTCATTGCTAGAATATCCTATGTAAAACTGATGGCCCGGGCACTATAGCGGTAGAACAGCACTACTCAACCGGCACTATAGAGGCATCTACGCCGTAGACAACACACCAACAACATGCATGCATACCTGACGCGAGGAGAAGGTCATCTCCGGTGTGGTGAAACGAAACACGGTCCCAAGCACACACGTCCCCCGGCGCAACCTTCGCCGCCCTGCCCACCCCCTCCACCAGCGCAGCAGCGAGGGTCCAATCTTTCCTGCGCGCAGCCCCCTCCCTTGTCTTGAGGTGCTCTCCCCGCGCCACAGCTGGGTCTGACCACACGCTACCAGCGCGAAGATCGATCGATTCCGACATGAGTTCCTCCTTGAGCTGTGCGATGAACGCGCGAGCCTCAGGGGACCGCGCCGGGAGGGTACCAGGAGATAGCTCCACGGATAAGCCCTGCGTATTGCTCGAACGCATTGACCGGCCGTGGGTTACCCCCAGCCTGGCGGAGGTACCGGTACCCGGGGTTGGTGGGCTGTCTTGTTGCCCTCCCCCCCCCCCCTGCTGTTGCTGCTCTGCCTGATGGTTGTCGTCGCGACCAGCACCAGCATGACAGGTGTGATCTAATACGCCCGGTGCTACTTTTAAATCAGACGGAAAGGGAGCGATGCTAGTAACCCCAAAGTCAGGGTTGGTCGCGATCTTCCTAGCTTCTGCGCGCAGGGCGGTCACGACAAAGCAGGACCCGTGTTCGCTCGAGTGAACAACGGGTCGCACTGCTTCGGGCGTCAGAAATGTCCGCAGACGGGCGATCGCCTCGCGCCCCTGCGCGTACTCCGCGCACACCAGGTGCGGTCCGCGTCTGAGGTACCCCTGGTCGTCGCTGGCGTCGAGCCTATCCCCGGTCCAGCGCGCGGCCGCTTGGAATCCTTCGTGGCGGCCCCTGTAAGATTCGTGCGCAGTAGTCAGGAGAGAGTTTTCTACCACCCCTAGGGAAGGGTAAGGTAAGGTGTTTGTCGTCGAGCCAGCTTCGGTAGTCGAAGCCATTGCCCCCAGAGCAAAGAACGCGAGAGTTCTCCTAGCAGCGGCAGCAGCAGTAGTAGTAGTAGTAGCCATCGTACGAGTAGTAGTACTTGTATCATCACCGCTCTGGCTTGGTTGCTGTGCGGTGCTCCCGCCCAGTGGGGGGCGAGGGCCCAGCCACGCTAACGGGTGAGCCTCCTCGAGAGGCGGGGGCGGGGTGGTGGAGTTCCACATCACCCTCATGCCCAAGCAGTTCTGCTCGGGGGGGTATTAAAGGTAGAGAGTGGTGGTGGTGGAGGTGTTGTGTGGGTATTGTGGTGTTTGCGTGGCGATGCCTAGTATATTGTTGCAGGTAGACGGTGATAAAAATACATACGCCCTTTAGGCACGAGTCTGTACACAAACGACAGCAATCAATAATCAAAAGCAATAAACCGATGCGATGCCTGCAGATGGTATTTGAGAGATCACGGAACTAAACAAACGCTTCTTTTAGCCGTTCGGATCAACCATTATTGGGACATGGTTACTTGCGGGATATCTTGTTATTATCGAAATTGTTGATATCTTCTGTTGATTCTGATGACCGAACCAAAATAAAGCCGAAAACTGCGGCGCAGGCAAACCGACGATGATAACTCTCTCAAGCCGCGGCAACTATCACCACCAGCCACAGCCAGCCACAAAAACAAAGCACTACAACTAATAGACTATACGGACAGGTGTATACCTATTGCAGAGATCACCACGCCTGCAAACCGTGTGCACGTACGTGGTGGTACTTGACATCGTCGTGTATACCAGGTGGTATATAGTCTAGACTACTATGTGCACTTGCCATGGGCTCACAATAAATATATTTCCAAAAGCGGCGCAGCGGCGTTTCTCGCCCTTTTTTCTCGCCCATTTCTCGCCCATCTTGAATTTTTTCTTCAGGTTAGACTATGCTTGTAGCTCGCATGTAGGGGTCAATTTAGGAGGTGGGTTGGGTTCACGCCCGTTGTTGTTGTTGTTGTTGTTGTTGTTGTTGTTGTTGTTGCTGTTGTTGTTGTTGTTGTTGTTGTTCTCACTGTAACTCGCATAATCAAGTCCGTGGTCACAGGACAGGCTCCAGTCACTCTGGTGGAGCTGAGGAATACCCCAGGGACTAAAAAAATACCTCTGTCTGACCAGGAAGAAATCAGGGCTTTTCACGGGTCATGACCCGACCCGCGGGTCGGGTCAAGGGGGTTTCAAAATCTCGCGGGTCGGGTCGGGTCGGGTCATTACGTTTTAAAATCTCACGGGTCGGGTCGGGTCGGGTCAAGAGGTTTTCAAAATCTCGCGGGTCGGGTCGGGTCGGGTCAAAAGGCTTCAAAATCTCGCGGGTCGGGTCGGGTCGGGTCAAGAGGTTTTCAAAATCTCGCAGGTCGGGTCGGGTCATGACCCGCGAGATACGGGTCACTTCGCGGGTCAAGCCATAATGACCCGTGAGTTGTTTTGGGCTGACCCGCGGGTCAAACCCGCGGATCTAGCCGGCGGATCCGCCTTTTTCAAACTTACAGCTGAGAGCCACATTGATGCCGTGCAGGCGCCCCGCGGGTCGGGCCCGCGGGTCCGCCAATAAAATACAAACATTTTTTCGGCTTCCTGCCTCCCTCGTGCCGATGCTCCGATTATATGTCATCACAGCGTGCAGAACAATCACCAGGCAGTACCCCTAGCTACTCGTACGAAGGCATACTGCAGTGTGACGCGAATCCCGTACCTACTGAAGCCGCAACAACAGCAGTAATACTACGGTCATACCAGTACGAAATGTCACCAAACGTAAAAAGGCAAGGAAGGGCAGTCGTCTTCGAAGCAGCAGCAGCAAGCAGCAGCAGCAGCACTGGCAGCAGCAAGCACCAGCAGCAGACCCCGGATTCTCGCGGATCCCAGCCCCTGCTGACAGACCCACCGCCCCAGTTGTGGGCTTGCTGCCGGAGGCGGCTCAGCTAGGCTGCTTGCCGGGGCTGGAGACTGCACAGATAGAAGATAGATACAGCAGTAGTAGTAGTTGTAGTAGTAGCTAGCTCGAGAATTATCATACCAGTTCGTACGAAATGTGACCAAACGTAAAAAAGCAAGAAGAAGAGCAGCCGTTATCGAAGCAGCAGCAGCAGCAAGCAGCAGCAGCAGCAGCAGCACAGCAGCAGCACCCTGGCAGCAGCCAGCACCAGCAGCAGGCAACGCATCCTCGCGGATCGCAGCCCCTGCTGACAGATCCACTGCCCCAGTTGTGGGCTTGCTGCCGGAGGCGGCTCAGCTAGGCTGCTTGCCGGGGCCGGAGATTGCACTTGTAATTTATAACTAGCTCGCTCGTCGGGTCGCTCGTGGGTCGACCCGGTGGTCTAACGGTACGGGCATGTCCATGCGTGTGGGTTGCGGTTTCGTTCCTATTTCTCGTGCGCACACCACATGACATAGTCTAATCATCAGCTCCAAACAATGCCGGTAAAAAACGCAGAGAACACGACATACTGGGAAAAGTACGAGGGACCAAGGACCAACCAACCGACCGAGGTATACATGCTTTGACCCGTGACTTTTTGACTTTGACCCGTGAGAAATGTCACGGGTCAAGTCAACGTGACCCGCCAGACGACCCGAATCTCGCGGGTCACTCGGATTGTCGCGGGTCGGGTCGGGTCGGGTCAGGACGACTTCAAAATCTCGCGGGTCGGGTCGGGTCGGGTCAAGACGTCTCGAAAATCTCGCGGGTCGGGTCGGGTCGGGTCAAGACGTCTCGAAAATCTCGCGGGTCGGGTCGGGTCGGGTCAAGACGTCTCAAAAATCTCGCGGGTCGGGTCGGGTCAGCTGACCCGACCCGACCCGACCCGACCCGCGAGATTTGACCCGACCCGTGAAAAGCCCTGGAAGAAATGCTTTCTGCTCGCAAACGCGAACAGCCCACCGCCCGAAAGATCCGGGCGGCCAACTTGTTTAGGCGAGCGGCGCCACCATGATAAATAAGCGGGTGTTGTTCAACTTATAGCCCTAGACTATATATAGTAAACTCTGAAAAAGATTTATGGACTTATTATGGACAGAATATATATGTTCTGCCCGCCAGAAGCCTGCCGAAAGAAAAGTACCGTGAATGGAAGGGGCTATATATAGGGCTATTAGTAGGGGTGGTTGTTGATAGGTTGGGTCCACGCCCGCCCGTGCCTTGAACACATGAGAGGTGATTCCTCATTCCTCATGTCCCTACAAAAAAATGAAAAATAACAAGACGAACAAACGTGGCAAAAATCAAACAACCCGACTCTACTTATTATTATGAATATCTAGACTACTACTATCTATATATTAAATCTATATACCTAGACCTCGCCCCCCTCGGACGTCTCGCTCGGCATATCCTCCCCCCTCTCAGCCCTTCTCAGCCCGTAATTGCCGAAAAGAAAATTAGTTGCTGGGGAAAAGAACCGTCCCGAAGTTCCTTGCCTTCCTTGCTTTCCCTTGTCTCATTCTTACTTAGCTCTCATTCTCTCATCTTTACTGCTTGCTCTGATATTTTTATTTTGCTTTTTCAGCAACTTCTTTTTTGTACTTTTACTTTTGAAGTTGGCCAATTGCTGGCTGTTGAGAGGGAATTGCCGTTGACGGCTGCAAACAATTTGAATTTGAAATTTGCCGGATCGGCAATAACAATTTGAAGTTGAAATTTGCGAAGCGGACCAAGGCTAGTGCGGGAGGAGGCTCCGCCAACAGTGGGGGTGGTGGAGGTTCAGGATCAGGCGTGTGGAAGCTGGTCGGGCAAGAACGGGACTCAGCTTCTTCTGGCAATCCTGATTGGCCGTGCCCGAGCAAGGGTTGTGACGGCTTCCTCATCGCACGAAATGGGAAAAACAGGAGTGCCCAGTACGCTGTCTGCGACACCTGCATGCAGGAGTGACGAGCCTTCCACGTGCCAAGCTTTTCATAACCTTAACAAGAAGCACTGGGGAAGCGGCGACAACCCTCGTGTGTGTGACTGGTGTGACGCGGACACCTGTGATTCACCTTCGATCGGCGTCCCTAACGAAGGAGCTGAGAGCTTGACGAAACGTGAGTTACATTTCTGTTGTGCTGTGATTTCTTTTTCATGCGTACAAACACACTTTTGCATGTATGTACGAGTACGTGTACGGGGCAGTCCCGTCATCGCGGTGTAAGCGGGAATTGTACAAGTACTCAGGTCTACGAGTAGACCTATGCAGTGACGCTGTGTGATGCGATTTCTTTTTCATACGTACAGCTAAACACACTTCATGTATGTACGACTACGAGTACGGGGCAGTCCCGTCATCGGGGTAAGCGGGGGTTGAACAAGTGGTCCATGCAGTGACGCTTTGTGCTGTGATATAAACACACGTTTTGGATGTACGACTACGACTACGTGGTATCTATACATGTAAGACGCAATGAAAACGGGCAAGTCTCATCACGGGGGTCAGCCAGGGTTGTAAAAATGGTCCATGCAGTGATAAATAACACAGCAGCATGATACCTCAGCACCAGTCGCAGTACACACTGGAGGTTGATATATAGCAGTGAACAGAAGCTGAAGTTAACCTGGGTGATGCTGGAGAGCAGTCCCGTGATTGGGGTTAGCGAGTTGTTCATGTAGTGACGCGGTGTACTACTACTGTTACTCATTTTTCATACAACCACATGAACTCTTTGTATTAACGAGTACAAGTAGGGTGCGCAACCTCTTCAGGAATCGCAGTACACGTCGGTCGTAATAGTGTTGATAGCAGCAGTAATAGAGTAGTACCGAACAATATATACAGCAGGTACTACTGTCTCTTACCCTTCGTTATCGGTATTCCGCCGGTAGGCCTTATATAGCAGTATACCGGGGCTTACGCTTACCAGTTGCGACTGTGAATCCCGTTCGTTCCTGTCCCAGTGGTGGTTTCATAGGTGTTAGCAACGTTGTGGTACCAGGCAGGGCTTTGCCCATAAACGACCGCTTTCATTACAACAGTGTTAAATTGTACGACTTCCTTTCCAACTTTGGAAATCGACGACAGCTACGTGGCCTTACTATTTTTAACATTCACTGAACGCAAGGTATTCCCATCCGTTGTTGTCGTTTGCAGAAGCCCTGCGAAGCAGCCGCCGAGGGCCGCCAAGTCGGCGAGGACATAAACACGAAGTGCACCGGCGACATCAAGGTCGGTGACCTCCTGAAGAAGGCAGGCGACCACTTGCTCGATATACATCCCGCATTCCATTCCCACGGTGCCACGAGGGCGTTCGACATCGAGGTACGTTCTACTCTTATCTTGCGTCCTGTGTGTCACGAGTCGAGGCACCCATGTCTCTTGCTCAAGACTAGGGGATGGCGTGCGGATATAGTCTATGAAGTGCGGCTCTTTTTCCAAGTACCAAGAGCAAGTACAACAATACCACAACAATTACTAACAGCGAAAGGAGCTCCAATAATTTGGATGGTTACGACGTCTGCTGGAGAGAAGTACGAATGCTTTTTTACACATACTTATGTTATAAGGCTTAGTTTGGGTAAGCTATTGGTTAACCTGTGCAAGTGGTCAAACGGACTAATACCCCACTAATACCTTAACGAATGGCGTCGTCGACAGACCATGGGTTTTAGGTCGTGGGTTCGATCCCCACATCCACCATAATAAATAAACTTTTTCAGATTTTCCCATGGCGAACTTGAAAAATACTCTCCCCGGTATACCCAGGAAATGAAACGGCTTGGATAAATGACAGGTCCGCCCGTATATTCGGCCGACCTTCTATCCCGCCGTTTCAGGGGGGGAGAGTGTTATAAGGCTTAGTTTGGGTAGTAAGCTATTGGTTAACCTGTGCAAGTGGTCAAACGGACTAATACCCCACTAATTCCTTAACACTTATCGACGTTCTCCCGCCATGCTTCAACGTTTGTGGACAGATCCACAAGACCATCGACAAAAAACAAGAGTGCAAGGTGCTGGGTACCTCCGCTGAGTGAGGAGGAAGAGTCCAAGCAAGCCTGCATGCTCCTTCGGAAGCAATGTTGACAGCACGTTCTTTATAGAACGTTAAGTTGTGGTTTATTGTACCAGCATCGTTTTTTGATAACTATATGCCTAAATGCGTGCTCTTCGTCTTTCAGGAATACAAATAAATGTACTTCACATGTTTGCGGTGTGTGCGTTCAAGTTCCTGCTTCCAGCATGTTTTTTTTGCACTGCGCTCCTTTACATCTTAAGTTGTAGTTTTCCTTTCTCTATTCTTGACAAGCGCGTGCCTGGTGTTTATGCACTGCGATAATTTATTATTGATGATCGACTTAGAGAGAGCTATTAATAAGTGTGCAGGACCTAGGTGCTACCTGAGAGGTGGAATGATATGCCAAGCAAGTCCTCCGACGTGCCCATCATGGACTGGGCGAATGGATGATAATAACAAACTCATAACCATAATCGTCTCTATCCTGTACCGTTGTACTATATTTGGACCTCTTGGCATTTTCAAGTCGCCAGTTGCGCCATTTGTGCTTCTTTTCCGCCTTTCTACTGAATGTCTATTCCTCCTTCCGCAAGCGTAGCGGGCGGCGCCCAGCCGCCCGCGAGCGAAGCCCTTGTACATACATAGTCTAATCTATAGACCACAGTCAACCCCCGTCGACCCCGCTTTAAGGACGCTCGTAGTGAGGAAACTCCCCGCTTTAAGGACGGATTTTTTTTCCGGACCGAGGGGGCCGACAGACAGTTACTTAGTACAGTAGCGGCTACGGTTTAAGAGAACTTTTTCAAGAGAAAGTACGGATTTAAGAGAGAGGAATTGGCTTGTACCAATCAAAATCGATTTAAGAGAGGATTCCTATTGCTTCCGGGATTTTCTCTTAAATCGAACCATTTGGAAACCACGTGGACACACACATCACACACACAGATTGTGTTCAGGCTGACAGGTCGCGAGGGTAGCGTTAGTTTCTTGGGTTTGTGTTATTTGTAGGGCGAGCACTTGATGTCTTGATAATGTAAAGTTTTTTTTTTTCGTTGACTCGTGTTTCGTCGGGGGTTTAAATCGATGGGATGAGAGGTTGAGGGTGTTGTGTTGAGGGTACGGTGGGAGGAAGGGGTGCAGTGTGTGAACGGGTGCGTCTTTCTTGAGTGCTGGTACATTCGTAGCCTCGTGTTGTCCTTCTAGAAGAAGTGCGAGCATGAAACACACCTATAAAACAACAACAAAACCACTACTGTACCGACTTTGCGTGTCCACGTGCAAAATGTGCATCGTATGACACAACGATGATTTATTTTCCAAGCGCAGATCCACCAAAAGCGCACCTCGTACTTGGGTCCACGTGCTCGCCAACCAAGAGAATGAGCGGTATTTGGAGGTAGCCCGACGTGGTAACGTTTGCTGCGTTGCGCGACATTGAATGATACACTCTACGACATCCTACGCCATATAGTTCGGACAAGAGCGTCTCTCTCTGGCGCGCTTTCGATTTGGCTACAGTATAATAAGAGAATATTATTTTATACCGTAGCCGAGACGGTATAAGAGAAAGCCGGATTTAAGAGAGAGAAATTGGCTTGTACCGACCCTCTCTTAAACCGTAGCCGCTACTGTAGTATAAATACAGGGGTATACACAATCAAGGACGAAACCCCGCTTTAAGGACGCTTTTTTTCAAGAAAAACCATGTGCGTCCTTAAAGCGCCGCGGGGTTGACTGTATAGACTAAAAAAAGGTTCTACAGCAGAGACCTCCCCACATACGAGAGGCGTTTAATTTATCACGTCGTACGTATTACGTACGGCGGCTCCCTATCTATCTAAATACGTGCAGGACAGGTCCGCACGAAACGACCGTTGCGCTGCCCAGACCAACCCGAGCTGGCCAGACCAACCCGACCCCAGACCTAACCCTTACCCTTACCCTAACCGTGACCCTTTGGGGGGCTCTCGGTCTGCTCTCGAGGTCGGCAGGGGCAGTATTGAATTTACGTGCAAATCTGATAACCTTGCACGTACGAAGATCGCTATTATTATTGAATTTACGTGCAAAAATCTAAAAAACCTTGCACGTACACGTGCGCAACTTCGCGGGGGTTGCCTCCCCCACGTAACGCCTCTGATGGTAGCGTCTTTATCACCGCTTTGGATCCAATTGCCTATTCCCTTTGTGCAATTACAACAAGCAGTACCACTATATACAACTCGTCGTACTACTGTTCTCGCGTAGTATACTAGAGCTCTATCTCACCTAGGTGTTATAAGGCTTAGTTTGGGTAAGCTATGGGTTAACCTGTTGCAAGTGGTCAAACGGACTAATACCTCTAATACCTTAACAAATGGCGTCGTCGACAGACCATGGGTTTTTGGGTCGTGGGTTCGATCCCCACCATCCACAATAATAAACTTTTCAGATTTTCCCCATGTCGAACTTGAAAAATACTCTTCCTGGTATCCCCAGGAAATGAAACGGCTTGGATATTGACAGAGGTCCGCCGTATATCCGGCCGACCTGCTATCCCGCCGTTTCAGGGGGGGAGAGTGTTATAAGGCTTAGTTTGGGTAAGCTATTGGTTAACCTTTTGCAAGTGGTCAAACGGACTAATACCCCACTAATAACCTTAACAAATGGCGTCGTCGACAGACCATGGGTTTTTGGGTCGTGGGTTCGATCCCCACATCCACCATAATAAACTTTTTCAGATTTCCCCATGGCGAACTTGAAAAACACTCTCCCCGGTATACCCAGGAAATGAAACGGCTTGGATAATTGACAGGTCCGCCCGTATATCCGGCCGACCTGCTATCCCGCCGTTTCAGGGGGGGAGAGTGTTATAAGGCTTAGTTTGGGTAAGCTATTGGTTAACCAGTTGCAAGTGGTCAAACGGACTAATACCCCACTAATTCCTTAACAAAGGGTGTTGTACCGCCCCCTCTCAACGGAGAAGAGAAAAGCGTTGCCTGCCAACGACGTGCGAAAACCTCCTAGCTAGCAGAGCGCCACCACCAGAAACCAGACTACACACAACACAATGTATGTATGTCATGTGGTATACGCGGGCGGAAATATGGGTACCGGGGACTGGGTATCCACTACCCGACGGAAGGTGCGATTCCTATATAATAGCTCGCAAGCGCGCGAACAGCCTGCTGCCCCAAAGATCCGCGCGACCAAGCCTGTTATCTTCCGCTTACCTGGTAATAATATTTATTATTGTTCTTTTTTTACTTGTTCTTTTCTTTACTTCTTTTTTTTCTTGTTCTTCCTCTACTTCATTCCGGCCTGTTCGCGTTCCAGAAGGAATGAATGGAAAATCCGTCGTCGTGTTTGCTGTTGTTTGTGTGATCGTCACTTCCACAAAAAAATATGCTTGCTTGTATTAAATGCCCCCAAAACAAAGAGCAAAGGGGTGGGGAGAGCTGGGTGGGAAAGGGGGCTAAGCTGCCCCTATCCACGGCGTGCATATACCCCTCCCTTTCACCTGCACCGCAATAAACTTTGAAGTAAAAAAGGGGGGCGGCAAGGGGCTGCGGCGCCCCCTTTTCCACGCATGTATACGCCTCTTCTTGCAACCCCTTTATTATTAGAGGCTAGCCCCGAAAACCCCTCTCCCTATACTATTTCCAAGTATAGAGAGTGTTGTAGTTTTGTCGTCAAAAATGGGTTTCCAGTCGTAAAAAAAGGCGTCAACCTGATAAATAATATCTGGTGTACCAGGCGCGGCCGACCTCCCTTTCTCGTCGTGCACGCTCTACGCGAGTGTGAGTGGAGAGTACACTCCCCCCCCCTTCCCTCATTTTTTCGTGTGCGGTCCAGATAAACCGCTCGTCATGTTTGTCGCCTCTATGAAACTGCTAAAACGGCCACCACGTGGTTCCGTTTGCGCTATGGTAATAACCCTCCGCCCGTACGATCTCGCGGGAATCCAAATATTAGATGGGTCCCACAACTTTTAGACGCGACTGATTCTTCTGCGATACCCTCCTCCCCCCCCCTCAAAACCAGCGAGCTTCTTTAACGAGAGCGATTCATGGATGGATGCTTGTGACACGAGGAAGGATGCGATGTGAAAAAAATGTCATGTGTAACACATTTTCTTGTTTGCAAAAGAGCTATCGGAGGCGTGCTACTATACCCCCCCCCCCCCCTGAAAACCGGCTATTTTTCTTTAACGCACGTTTCATGGCTGCTCGATACAAGGAAGGATACTACCGAAAACAAAATTATCCATGTATTATCTTGTTGTGGGCAAAGGTCTATCGATCGATCGGTGACGTCGGGGTGTCGAGGGACACCGTATTCCAGAAGATACAATCGGGAGAGCTGGTTTTGAAACCGGCGATTTCGTTAAAGAAAAATTGGGAGGGGCTACCGCAGAACGACTCATCATCGAAAGATGACGTCGGCGCGGCAAGGGGCACCGTGTATATTTCAGGAGACACGGCCGGGAGCTGGTTTGAAAACCGTCGATGTCGTTAAAGAAGCGTTGGGGGGGGGGGGGGGTACGTAGAACGACTCACGCGCGCTACGATAGAGGATGGCCACTTTTTTCCCGAGGTTCCTCAATCTAGGAGAGCTGAAGACATGTATGTCTTAAACCCCCCTCCCCCCCCCGCAAAAAAAAAAAGATTTGAAGAAGAGAAAAATATAGCTGCTACGCACTCTATACTACACCGGATCGAACAGATATAGATCCCTATATGTATGGCCTCCGGTAGGTATATTCAACGAGAGAACCAAAACGACAAAAAAAATGTGGCCTACGAATGATCAATTTTTTCGGACGATTTTGGGTCAATCAAGGAAGCCCCCCCGTCACATTCAGAAACCATTTCCGCCAAAAAAAGGTATACCCTTTTACTGACTTTATCGTAGCACTACCTCTATCGTGCGTTCGCGGGTGGCTCTTTCCCGTCTTTTCTAACGGGACCCGCCGCATGTACGAAGTGTTGCGAACCCACCACGACTCTGCCAAGCAACAGAACGATATTTTTGTTATAATAATTAGACTACTATGCGATAAATGGTCGCATTTACAGCTGACTGACGCCCTCTTCTCAATTTTTGGTATTATATATAAGCATATATTTGCTTAATGTGCTTAATGTTGTGCTTTCTTGTAGTTCCGGGTCATAAGGCCCGTTGGTACCGGGAACTCACCATGACTGCTCTGCTGAATGAACGATTACTGAATGTGATCATTCCGTTCCTTCTAGTGGCCCGTGCGATCGGCATTATTATTATTAATAGTCTAGACTATGCCACCACCAGGGATCACTATAATCAACCACTTGTTCCCCGTTTGAGCATCCGATGGCGGACATTATTAGCGGGAGGGTGGGTGGGTGGGTGGGTGGGTATAAGCCGAACCCAAGACGCATAGACTATGCTACGACGATGACAGACGTATCACGTTTCGTCTGAAATGATTTCTGAGTGAATGACGGGGCTCCCTTCTTAACCCAAAATCGTCGGCAAATGCGCCATTTTTTTTTCTGCATGATGATGATTCTCGCTGTGTACCTACAACGGCCATGGGAGTTTCCATCCGGTGTTGTAGCGGTTTTATTTTTCTCCATACACACCACAGGTTTTGGGAGAGGTATGTATGTCTTGCGCTCCCAAAATTGAGGGGTGGCACTAAGAAAAAAAGTGGTGCATCCTCTATCGTAGCACGCGTCCCAACTCAGATTACTCGAAGAAAAGTTTATTGCAACCCGGCTCTCGGCGCTCAGGAGAGGCCTCGTGAACCCTCGCCCGCTGGTTCTCTCTATTCCTGGACATGTTCGATGTTCGGTTGGAATACCGCTGGCACGTAGTGGTAGCACAGAGCTTTTGCGCTGGTATCGTGGAGTATCTAATTACACCGCAT
>JABAKD010000023.1:4003735-4020726 GCA_012845835.1 Undaria pinnatifida | reverse complement strand
GTTTTTTAATGAAACAATGAGTTTAAAATTGTTATATGTGTTCATATGTATGTGGTCCGATGCATATATGGAGGAGTAGCGAAAACAATATGAAGACGAAGGCCACGGCAACGAGGTGATCATTTTGCGCCTCGTGTTCCAGCGGTTCGGAGTCCTTCGCGCGGGGGCGTCTACTACGGTTGTTGTGTTGTGACGTTTGGTTTCATATGTTCAGCTCCATGAAAATGTTGTGTTACGCTGTTCCTGCGGTAATAAACAAAATGTTGGTTTTGGTCAATTCATGAGCGAGGTACCATGCCATTCCTGTGACTTCTTCTGTGGTCATTTTCGGTTTCATGATATTCAGCTACATTATTATGCAAAGAAAATGGTACGATGTGTTTGGATTAACAAAGGTTTGTTTGTTTAAAAAATCCGTTTTTGAGCGAGGTAGTGTGCCATTCGTACGATGGCTGTCGTCACGATTTTTTGGCTCCAAGATATTCACGTTCATGAAAATATTTTGTTACGCTGGGCCTCCGCGGTAAAACAAAAAAAAAAAATATAAGCGAGATACTGTGCCATTCGTGTGGCTGCCGTCGCGACTTTCCGGTTTCATGATAATCACCTTCATGATGTGATGTTTTGCTACGCCAGGTCTGCGGTAACAACAACCGAAACATTTTGTTTTGGTCCGTGATCTTTGAACGAGGTTCTGTTGCCATTCGTGCGAACGGCCTATCCTCGTGGTCGCAGAAAACGGGGGGGGGGAACCACCCGTTCTGGTAGCCTTGGTTTGATGTGAAGTTACACATCGAGTATGGTATTTCTAGATATACTCAGTTGAGGCGCGCAAACAGCCACCAGCGACAAGTTGTTGGGCTCAACAGATCAAGCCCGTGCTGTAGCACGGCTATTCAGCGTACGTAACTCTTCCCTCACGGTTTCGAATGTAGAACTCAAGGCTGCAGTAAGTACAAGGTGCATGCTCGTCGTGGGGTAAACGGATTACAACTTTCCGGCCGGAGCTACGGTGTAGGAGAGGTACCCCCATTTTCCTTCTGGTGTGTTTGAGCCACTCGAACGAGCGACTCTGTACGTCACGAACGATGAGGCATTTAAGTATTGTTTTAGCGCAGCGTAGACTTACCATTCCAATGCAGATGATTTCACGAAACTTAAACCAGCACGACAGCTGAAGACCGCAAAGGAACAGCGGAGTCACCCAGTCGAGAAACCACGAGCCACTCCGAGGCCAGCTCTAGGTAGGTTGGACGGCGGAGTAAAATGAGTAACTAAAAGTACTGTAGGACCAAGGTTACGGTAGGAGGGGTACCCCCATACGGTAGGAGGGGTACCCCCATACGGTAGGAGGGGTACCCCCATACGGTAGGAGGGGTACGCCCGTTTTCACTGGTGTGTTTGAGCCACTCGAACGAGCGACTCTGTACCTCACCAGCGATGAAAGTGGTGTAGGCAGTTGTTTTCGCGCAGCTTGCGTTACCTTTGCGTTGCGGATTGATTTCGTCGATATAAAACCGTGTACGAAAACGTATGATCGCAGAGGAACAAAAAGGGGTTACTCGCGCGAGTGAACCCTAGCAACTGAATTTGAAGGCCCTTAAAAGGGGGTGAAGGGACCCCCCCCTACCGTGGCCTGGGTCTAACCGATCAAGGCTACGGTATCGGAATATGACTTTTGGGGGGTTTTTGTTTACTGGGTCGGGCTCGCTCGCGCGAGTGAATCCTCCGTTCCTGTTGCGGCCTGAAGCTTTCGTGTTGCGTTTTTTTGCGGCATGACACCGACCATAAAGGCAACGGTACGGAGGTCTCTTCTTGGAACCGTTCTACGGTAGCCCCCCCCCAACTTTATAAAAATTATTTGACGAAATCGCCGGTTTTGAACCAGCATCCCCGGCAGTATCTCCGGAACTACGGTGCCCCTTGTCCACCCCGACGTCATCGTTCGGTAGTCCTTTGCAAGCAAGGAAATGCATGGAGGTATTTTCATCGCAGCATCCTTCCTCGTGTTGCGCCGTCATGACACGTTCGTTATTGAAAATCGCTGGTTTCGGGAAGGGTTTATCATAGCATCAGTCCTTGGGGCCATTTCTTGCCGTGGCTCTGGGTCACTCGCGCGAGTGTGACTCCCCTGTTCCTTAGAGCATTACGCTCTCGTACTGCTCAAAATGTTCGATACGAATCCCTCACCTGAGCGGTTAGCTACGCTGCGCCAAACAAATCACCTATAACGCGGTTTTGTCAAAGTGAGGTACAGGGTCACTCGTGCGAGCGGCTCAGACCCGGTTTGGAGAAGGAGGGCACCCCCCGTTACCGTGTAGACTTGATCCGCCATGGGAATAGTTAGCAACGCCGCCCCCACCAAAATCGCTCGAAGACCTTCGTATGCAGTGAGATATACGGAGTCGCTCGGGCGAATTGCCCAACCTCCTGCCAGAGTGAAAAAGAGGGTAACCCCCGTACAGTGATCTACGATAGCCCACCCCCCAAAAAAACAGCGATTTTCTTTTAACAAACGTTTCGTTGCTACTCGATACGAGAAAGGGTGCTGTGAAACGGAAATCTTCTCACATATTTTTTTTCTCGTTTACGAAGGACTATCGGCTGATGATGTCGGGGTGGCAACGGGCACCGTATTTCAGGAGACACGGCCGTGGGCTGGTTTCAAAACCGACCACTTTGTTGAAGAAAAGTTTGGGGGGGGGCTACCGTAGAACGGTTCCTACACCGTAGCCTTGGTCTTCCTGCCCAAGAGCCCTACGGCCAGAGCTGGCACCCGGGGACTCGTGCTACGATGATAGAGGTTGCACGTTTCGTCTGATATGGTTTCTGAATGACGGGGCTCTCCTAAATCGTCGGAAACGAGCTATTCTTTTTCGACATGGTTTTCTCGTTGTATACCTAGGCCATTTGGCATTTTGCACCCGATAGTATGATAGCAGTTTTGTTTTCATCCAAATAGGTTTTTTTTTTAGAGATTTTAAGCTCCGAAAGTGAGAGGGACATCAGAAAAGCAAAAATTGGGGCTGCGCACGTCTATCGTAGCGGGCACCCGGGGGTAGTTCATCCCACGGTAGGGGGTGCGGCAGAGTCTTTCTACTGTAGCCCCCCCAACCTTTAACGAAATCGCCGGATTTGAAGCAAGCTCCCGGCCGTGTCTCCTGAAATACGGTGCCCTCTGCCACCCCGACGCCATCGTTCGATTCTGGTCCTTCGCAAACAAGAAAATGCATTGGAGACGTACTTTTCAGAGCATCCTTCCTCCTGTCGAGCAGCCATGAAACGTCGGTGAAAGAAAATCGCTTGTTTTGGGGGGGGCTATCGTAGAATCAGTCGGCAGAAGTGTCTGAGATCCTACCAAAAGGGAGCTCAATATCTCACCCAAAAAAAGGCTTCGACGGCATCCGTTCTCGCGCAACCCGGCCCGACGTTACTATGCGCCACTGATCCTGAAAAAAAATACATATAAATTTTATCGTGTAACTGACACCTATAGTTACACCTTCGAACAGAGCTCAACCAGTCAGATCGGTCAGACAAAGAAAAAAAAAAAATGTGCAACCCCTGCCGCACTATAGAGGGAGGACTCTGCTGGTCCCTCTACAGCGCGGGTATGTGCCGGCCAGACCTACCGGCATTACAGCGGCAACCGGGGGGGCATTCTCCCACGGTTACTCTCACTACGGATGGTTCCCGTTTGTGCCACGCGATGTCGCAAACACTGAACAAGACTACAGTAGCGGGGGGGGTACCCTCCTTGACGCGTGCTACGTTAGAGGTGCGCCCGTTTTGTCCTGAGGGGTCTTCAATTTAGGAGCTTAACTCTCTCTGTACTAATTCCAAGTTATTTTCCCCAACAACGAACGGGTTTGCACTTGTCAAGGGGTTAAGACCTCCCCCAAAACCTGTTTGGAAGAGACGAAAAAAAACTGCGACTTGATAGACCGGATGAAAACTCCCATGGACTTGGTACGCAACGAGAATCACGCAACAACAACAACAACAACAAAAACAAGGGGGGTCATATTTCCGACGATTTTGGATTAAGGAGCCCCGTCATTCAGAAACGAAATTTCGACCAAAAAGACAGGGATACAGCTCAATACCTCTATCGTAGCACGCGTACCTTTTCACATCCCGAGTTTGGGCTCCATTCACCCTCGAGTGACTCCGCGTACCTCACTGCACGAAGATCTTCATGCCAGCAATTAAAAGATCTTCATTCAGGCGATTTGGGGTTGGCGCGCCCTTGCTAACTGTTCCATGGCGGTGTCATATCGCCAAAAAACGAAACACGTCAAAAAAGGTCAAGGACGCAAAGGAACGGAGAGGTCGCTCGCGCAAGTGAGCCGAGCCCACGCGACCAAAAAGCCAACGGTACCGGGCGTCATTTCTGGGGGCTTCTTTCTTGCAGTGTGGCTACTCGGGCGGTCGCTCGCGTGAGTGAGACGGCCCTCTGTTCTTTCGCAAAGGTGTTCGCAACCTCCGCGTGATTATTGTAAGTTGGCTTTTCGAATCCGGAACGGGGATGGTGAGCTACGCCGCGCCAGCACAATCCCCCTGAAAGAAAGTCCGCCAGTGAGATGGAAAACCCCTCGCGTATGAACGATGAAAACCCGGTGACGAAGAATGTGGTTACCCCCCCCCCCTGTCGTACCCTTGGCCATACCGAGAAAGAAGGTCCCAGGATCAATGCTCTCGGTAGGGGGGTTATGTTGGGGGGGGGGTTTACCCCCTTTTGGCCACTTTTTTTTTCGGTGGCTCGGTGTCACTCGCGCGAGTGAATCCCCCCCCCCCCCCTGTTTCTTGAGGTCACAGACTTTTGTGCTGTTTAACATCCTCGATATTAACACCCAAAGGGATGGTTAGCTACGCTGCAGCGAAATAGTCGCCGAACGTGTTTTTGTCAGACTGGTGAGGAACAGAGTCACTCGTGCGACTGGCTCAGACCTGGTGGTAGTGAAATTGGGAGTATCCCCCTGTCGAACCCTTGGCCATACCGAAAAAAAAGGTCCCCAAGAGAGTTATCCCCACCTACCGTATGGTACTAGGGTCCCACGAGGCAGTTGCATAGTACTCCCTCCCATCATTGCTGCCTCTGGAAGGGGCCATATCGGAAATTAAGTTAGCTCGTTTGATACGCCGTCACCCATGTACAAGTCCGTCTCACAAGCGGTTTCTTGGTAGGATGCACCTTCACCGTTCGTGCGACTCGCCGAACACCGCACGGCGCTGCTTCGCACTTGGCGCAAGTAATGTCTGCCCCTGATGCCGGTGAAAACCCAACATGCTCTGTCCTGGCATAGCAAAGGATGCCAAGGTCTATGGTCACACGACTACGGCCATGCATGAATATCGAGTACACCCCCTCCGGTAGCCCTGGCCCACCAAATACCGGGCAACCGGCGCTGCTCAGACGGCACTATAAAGAGACCAGTACGGTATACCCTTTGCTTAGAACTCAATCTCCCCTCGCGGTGCCGACGTCGGCGGGTGCGGGTACTGCAGCTCTCGCCAGGCCTTGGAAAAGGTCGTTGCGGGGCGAGCCATCGTGGCCATTCCGCCAGTGACTCGGGCGTCTGCACGATCAGAACAAAACAACAGCAGCTCACATCAAGCAAAAACGGTCACGCGGCAACAAAACGGGTGGGCTTTTGATAGTGAGATATATTGGCGTTTCTTTTCTGAAATATCGATGGCTTCGCAAGTGATCAAGGCTACGGTAGGGGGGGGGGGTCACGTTTTGACCTTTTTTTGCGCAGCGGCTCGGGATCAGACGGGTTCTACGATAGAGAGGTTTCGCTATTGGTCTGAAAGGGTTTCTGAATGACGGGACTCCTTCACCCAAAATCGTTCGGAATAGGTCATTTTTTTTTATTGATTTCTCGTCGCGTACCTAGACCATCGGATGTTTCATCCGGTATGTGTGACAGTTTTATTTTTCTCCAAATCATTTTCTGGAGAGGCATGTCTTAAGCTCCCAAATTGAGGGGTAGTATTAGAAAAAAAGTGGTGCACCTCTATCGTAGCACGCGTCATGCCTCGCGCGAGTGACCTCCCCTCCCTATTCCGTGCGGCTATAGAATTCCCGATATGAAATCGCAATGTCATAAATAGGAAGCTACGCTGCGGCTTCAAAATATCTTCACGTACTTTCTGTCCGTGAAGTAGAGCGTCACTTGTGTGCCAGCGGCGGCGAAACCACGGTGGTGGTGAAAAGGGGGATATCGTAACGTCCCCGACCACCTTAGCCTCTGGATCCAGGTGGCCATGGGGGGGGGGGCTTTTTGGGCTTTTTGTTTTCAGTGGGGCCCAGAGTCTCTCGCGCGAGTGACCCACTGTTCCTTCGCGGCCTTAAGCTTGCTGTTGTTGTTTTTTTCTCCTTAGCTTTTGAAATTTCGCGACATGAACCCGCAACACACAGTAGTAGTTAGCCACACGCTGCGCCTAGCACATCGCGTAAAGCATTTTCATCGGTGAGGTACAGAGTCCCTCGTGCGAGTAGAGGCGTGCCACGATAGAGGTAGCACTTTTCGTTCTGAAAATGGTTTCTGAACGAATGGGGCTCCTCAACCCAACACATCGTCGGAAAATCTTGTTATTTCTTTCGCGCATGATTCTCGTCGCCGTCGTGTACCTCGTCCATAGGATTTTCCATCCGGTATGATAGCAGCTTTTTTTTTTCCCTTGGAAACCAGTTTTTGGGAGAGTTATGTCTTAAGCTCCCGAATTGAGGGGTAGTATTAAGAAACAATGTGGTACACACCTCCATACATATCGTAGCACGCATCAGTGGCTCAAATATCTTACCTTGTACTGAAAAACGAGAGTACCCCCAACCCGTACCCCGCCTCTATTGGTCCTTGGTCAAGTAGATTCCTTTTGACGCGTGCTTACGATAGAGGTTCACACCAATTTTTTTCTGAGATTTCCTCATTTTGGGAGCTTTTAGAGAACTATCCCAAAAAATTGATTTTTTCCAAGGGAAAATAATAGGACTAAAACTCTGCTGCGCAGCCCCCGGTTGTTCGGGAAAAAAAAAAACACGCATGGCTTTATGATGTGCACTTTGTAACAAAGAATCATGCACAGAAAACAAAAACAAAAAGGCTTGTTTTTTCCGACGATCTTTTGGGGTTAAGGAGCCCCGTCACCTCAGGAATCATTTCAGACGAAAAGTGCCACCTCCATCGTATTAATAGCATGCGCAAGGCTACGGTAGGGCGCACCCCCCAGTTTTCGCTACCAGGTCTGAGCTATCATACTCGCACGAGCGACTCTGCAGCTCACTGGCAAAACGAGTTAGGCGATTCGTTCGGCACAGCATATAGCTAACCATGGCCCAGCAGATTGGGGATTCATGTATCGAAAAAAAATAAGTCCGCACGAAGGCGTATGAACGCATGGAAGGGGGGGGGATCACTCGCGCGAGTGACCCCCGAGAGAGCCAACGAAAAAAAAGGCCCTTAAAAAGGGGCCCCCTCCCCCTATCGTAAGCATTGGTTCCACCAACGATCAGTTGGAGCAATCGGAAGGGAGCTGGGTGCGGGGTGAGCTGGTATCATAGTTCTTCAAATGCCCAGAGCTACGGTGGGGGGGGGGGGGGGGGAGGCGTCACGTTTTGGGAACCTTCTTCGCAGCATAGACGTTAGCGATGGCGTCAATCGTGGAGGGATCCGTCCTCCTAGTCGCAGCGTGAAAGGTGGCGATCTACCAAGCGCCGAGGGGTCCGGTTTAACTGAAGGGGTCCCGAGGGAACAGTGACGGCGGTGAAAATTTCGTCTCGGACCCGGCCGCAAGAAGGACCTCCGGGCGTTGGTCCATGATCTGCTCGATCAGAAATGTCAGCGCCCTTCAACCCTGACTGTGCCACCGATGGCTACAGTAGGGGCGAAGAATGCGAAGAAGAATGCTCATCGCGAGGGTTGGGAGGGGGGGGGTCCTTGTTGGTCAGGGATTGGGTTGAATTGGGGGGAGAGGGGAGGGTAACGCACACGCCATCCATGGAGTAGAAAGGTATGATCAGCTTACGCTATAATACCTACAATGGGATCCGAAGGGTGCGCCAGCTAGCGTCGGGCTGCGAAATCAACTGAGTTAAATCGACACACGACGCATATGAAATTTACGTGGAAGTGTGGTGAGCTAAAGCTTTATTTTTCCCCATCCGCCGGAGGATGGAAGAGAAAAAAAAAAAAAAAAAAAAAAAAAAAAAAAAAAAAGTATGATGCAAGCACAACTATTAAATAGTATTCGAACGTCACAAAAAGGGACTGAAAGGTGATTGAGTATTGTAGAGTCTAGATATACCCGGAGGGGGGAAGCTTTGGTGCTCGGAAAGATGGTAGCAACCACCGCGTATCCAATCCAAAGCAAAACAAAAGGCCTTGTGTGCAACACGGAAAGTATGTGTGTAGTATGTAGTGCCTCCTGTACTGTGCACGTCAAGCCCGTAGCTTAGATTGAGAGGCGTCCCCAAACATTAACGGGACCTCAACTGACGGTGTACTTTTGGCGCTCACTGTTTCGAAATGACTAGGTGAGTTCCATGGTGAACCCGCGTATTATACTCGTGTAAATGCGGGGAAGATACCGCACGGAGTGCGCCATTGTACTCAGAGCCATTCTACGGTAGCCCCCCCCAAACTTTTCTTGAACGAAATCGCCTGTTTTGAAACCAGCTCCCGGCCGTATCTACTGAAATACGGTGACCCTTGCCATCCCGACGGTCATCGTTCGATCTACTCCTCCTCTGCAGACAAGAAAATATATTTAGATCACGTTTTGCTACCATCCTTCCTCGTCGTGCCGAGCTGTCGTGAATCCTTCATTAAAGAAAATCGTGGTTTTTCGGGGGGGGGGGCATAATCAATCGTAGAATCAGTCCTCAACAGAATGAAATCAAATTGAAAAACGAGAACGGCATTATTATTCCGAAGATTTTTTTTTGGTGTGTTTTGCAGGTTAATGATGCGTGCTACGATAATTGTTGTATTTTAATTTTTATAATAATTAAAATGCTAGCAGTCCCACTTTTTGGCAGGCATGTTTTTCTACGTGATGTGGCTCCTTGGCCCAGAGTTTGTGGTCGTAACATATTTATTATTACTATTATTATTACTATTGTTATTACTGTTATTATTACTACTATTATTATTATTATTATCATTCATTATTATTATCATTGTTATTATTATCATTATTATTATTATTATTATTATTATTATTATTATTATTATTATTATTATTATAATTATTATTATTATTATTATTTTCTTATTATTATTTATCATCATTACTCTTATATGGTTAGTATCATTATTGCCCTCCGACAAGAAAGCGTAGATGTCGTTCCGATGTAAATCGAATATCTTATCCATGAAGTCGAATAATCACTCCATATAAAGCAGTGGTATCTTCTGCAAACCATTTCCCCACTTCCTTTCCCCACATCTTCATTGCACTCTATTATTTTTGCGAACGTTAGTCACAGCTTGTTTGACATATACCTGCTATACAATAGGCCGTGGGTTTGTTCATCGGTTTCCATTTATATATAAAATTTCACTTTGCTCTCTTTGCTATCCATACACCCTTCGGGTGATGTATTACTGATATCTCCCCTCTCACTAGGTTTGGAACCGAAGAAAGGAGTTTGGGGTGATTGGAGCCTCGTCTTCCAGACCACAAAACAAAAACAAAAAGCAGTTGCGAAATTATACCTCCAGATCTATCGTAGCACAAATCGTCGGGGTATGTATTGCAGAGCTCTTACCTTAGCGGGCGAGGAGACCCAGACAGACCAACAAAAACGGTGGAGACTCTGATTTTTGTACGATAGACAAATGTTACGATCACGGGGGTGCACCTATCTTGCGTCTGACAGAGGCACCTTTTACTCGAGGAGATCTGTACATCAAATACACGCCAACCGAAAACTGAGTCGTAGTCGTAGTTCAATCTAAAAGTGCAACCCGCGGTGAACAAAATCCACATGCCTTAGGTACAAAAAACGTTCAAGTAGACGCGTGCCACGATAGAGGTGTGCACCACCTTTTGTCTTAAAACTACCCCTCACTTTAGCAGGTCAAGACCACTCTCCCAAAAAATGATTTGGAGATAAACAGACTGAGCACTACCGGATGAAAAACCCCATGGCCTCGCCTATTAATAGGTATAGAACAAAAATCACACACAAAAAAAAAATGGTCTATTATTTCCGACGATTTAGGGTTAAGAAGCCCCGTCAATAATGTTCAGAAACCATTTTTTGCAAGAAAAGTGATACATCTCTCTACCGTACGTAGCCTTGGTCAAGAATGGCCTAAGGCCACACGGTAGGGGGGATGTTAAGATCAAGGCTACGGCAGGGGGGATGTTAAGACCAAGGCTACGGTAGGGGGGATGTTAAGACCAAGGCTACGGTAGGGGGGATGTTAAGACCAAGGCTACGGTAAGGGGGATGCTACGACTGTTGACCAAGGCTACGGTAGGGGGGATGTTACGACTGTTGACATCAAGGCTACGGCAGGGGGGGTGTTAAGACCAAGGCTACGGTAGGGGGGATGTTAAGACCAAGGCTACGGCAGGGGGGATGTTACGACTGTTGACATCGGTAGGGGGGATGTTACGACTGTTGACATCAAGGCTACGGCAGGGGGGATGTTAAGACCAAGGCTACGGTAGGGGGGATGTTAACACTAAGGCTACGGTAGGGGGGATGTTACGACTGTTGACATCAAGGCTACGGTAGGGGGGATGTTACGACTGTTGATGTCAAGGCTACGGTAGGGGGGATGTTACGACTGTTGATGTCAAGGCTACGGTAGGGGGGATGTTAAGATCAAGGCTATGGTAGGGGGGATGTTAACACCAAGGCTACGGTAGGGGGGATGTTACGACTGTCATGATATATTATAAAAAATGAAAATACACTCCAGCTGTGAGATCGAAGATTTCGTCGAAACTCATCTTTGCAAGCTGTGTGTGATACTCCGATCGCGCGCATTACGAGTTGTGTGTCCTCATTAAGGATATAGGTCGGCGACTCCCCTTACAACTACAGTGTAGCTATCAGGGTCAACAGGGTGATTTTAGTCAGCCTGTGCGCGGAAACTATAACACCCGTTTCTGAGGGGGACAAAATCTGACAGCTGTGGAGGGAAATGTATCCTTTTATCAAGTGAATCTTGTAAGTCGAATAACCGGTGAGGGGGGGGGGGGGAGTTTTGAAGGACGTGGGGGCCTGGTTTTGATCAAAAGCGAGCGGGTTTGGAGGGGGGGGGGGGGGGGGGGGGGAGGGGAAGGGGGGGGCAATTTGTGCATGTAAGCTATAAATCCTTTCAAGGGGATAAATCGGACGGTTTTGGCACCAGTTTATTATTGGGGGGGGGGGGGGGTTAGGGCGGTGGTGGGGAGGGGGGGGCAGCTCAATATGTGCGTGGAAACTATACGTTATTTTGAGGGGATAAATGTGACGGTTTTGGAAATAATGCATCAGTTTATCATGTATATCCTGGGGTAAGTCGTACAATCAGTGAGTAGAGAGAGGGTGGAGTGTTCGAGGGGGTGGGGTTGGGATGGGTTGGGGGTGGGGGGGGGGGGGGGGGGGGGGGCGGGGGGGGGGGGGGGGGGGGGGAAGGAAGGGTTTTAGGTGAGGGGTTTGTTATACGTGTGGTGCTGGGGGGGGGGAAGGAAGGGTTTTAGGTGAGGGGTTTGTTATACGTGTGGTGCTAGGTCTAGGCGATGGTTCGGGTGATGGGGAAGAAGGGGGCGTTCGGGGCGGGGGGGGGGGGAAAGCAGCGGCATGGATGGCTCTCGAAAGATAATGAGGCGATATCCTGTGCGTGAAGTGTTTATTAATCTGGCGGATTTCGATATTTGATGGGGCGTTTGAGTAAGGGAGAGCGAGAGGGGGGGGGGGGATGTTTTAGCAGGTTTAGGTCACAAATAATATTCAAATACACTTCGGCTGTGAGATCAAAGATATGTAGGGGCTTGTTATACGCGTGGTGCTAGGTCTAGGCGATCGTGCGGGTGGTTGGAAAAGAGGGGGCGTTAAAGGGGGGGGGGGGGGGGGGGAGAAAGAATTGAAAACTACGTCATGGATGGTCAGAAAGATAATGACGTGATATCAACTGCGTATAGGTGTTTATTACTCTGGCCGATTTCGATTGTGAGTGGGGCGTTTTGACAAACTAGGCGGAAGGGGGGGGGATCGGGGGACGGGATGGGGGGGGGGGGGGGGAGGGTTGGGGTTTTTCATGAACAAGAGGGGTCAGGGGAGGGGAGGGGAGGGGGGGGGGGGGCGGGGGGCGAGACATTTCAATATGTGCGCGGAAACTATTAATCCTCAAAGGGGACAAACCTGACGATTGAAGCAATAAGACATCCCTTTGTATCATCTGGCTTGTAATGTTTACTACTCTAGAAGGTTTGATGTTAGATGCAGCATGCAACCCTGTGTTTAAGTGTAGTAAATAACGTGTTAAATCTTCATAATTTGTTGTTGTATGATACATCGATCGAAAGCTAGAATATTTTATAGAATATTTGTAGTTACCATTATTTTCTGACATCGCTAATCATAAGCAAGAGATACGTATTGTGAAATACAACAGGCGAGGTGATGATGTGGTCATGCACTGTTTGTCACCACCATCATACAGTTACCATTATTTTCTGACATCGCTAATTATACGAAAGACATACGTATTGCCAAATACAGCATGCGAGGTGATGTATGTGGCCATGTACTGTCTCCGCCATTGAGCATTAGGGGGAGGGATGCGAATCGTCAGTTTTTAAGGAACGCTTGGTATACATGCGCTCAATTACGTTACCTCGTTAGTCATACTTGGTATACACGCGCTCAATTACGTTACCTCGTTAGTCATACTTCGCTTGGCATTGTTTACCGCAATTTTAACACATCTGCCTATGTGCTTCCTTTTTTCCAAATTATTTTTGTCTCAAATAAATGTACGATTTCACGCCTATGATTTTACCTTGCCGATGTGGGGCTCTGCGGTCGTCAATTTTAAGTCAGAGATACATCCTACAAATACATCAGGCGAGGTGGGTATGTGATGTCATATATATATACATGCGATGTCATCACTATTGATCGCGAGGGTGACTTTACTTCGTTATTAGGTATATGGTACTGTGTTTCTTAGAGGTCGTCTCAGGAGGGTAAGCGATGGGTCGGCAGTGTGGTTTATCGCAATTTTATCAGGTCTGCCTGTGCTTCTTATATATATATCCCGACGAAATCTTCGATCTCACAGCTGGAGAGTATTTTCATTTTTTATAATATATCCCCCCCTCCCTTTTTCACTGCCAAATCAAACCGGGGTTCACCACTCGCACGCCCCCGCAGTGACTCTGTTACTCACTGTGACACAAAAACTGCCATTTTGTTTTTCGCAACATTTAGGCAGCTTTTTGGTTCTTACGACGGTAGCCCCCCCAACTTTCCTTTGACGAAATCGCCGGTTTTGAAGCCCCAGCTCCCGGCCGTATCTCCTGAAAAACGGTGCCCCCCTCGCCCCCACGACGACATCGTTCTACACACACACCGTCCTTTTTTTGCAAACAAGAAGATACGGGATGTGGTTTTATTTTTCACAGCAAGCATCCTTCCTCGTGTCGAGCAGCCATGAAACGTTCGTTAAAGAAAAATCGCTGGTTTTCGGGGGGGGCGGGCTTTTGTCGTAAAGAATCAGTATTTATTTCCGTGCAATTGCAAAGGGATAAAAAATCGACACTTACATGTGAAACAGCACGACGAACAAAAAGGAACACAGGGGGGCATAACTCGCGCGCGGGACTGATTCTACGATGATAGCCCCCCCCCAAAATAAACAGCGATTTTATTTAACGAAACGTTTCAGGGCTGCTCGACACAAGGAAGGATACTACTGAAAGAAAAGTATCTATAGACTACATATTTTATTGTGGGCAAAGGTCTATCGATCGATGGCGTACGGGTGTCCATGGACACCATGCTTCAGGAGATGCGACCGGGAGCTGGTTTTGAAACCGTCGATTTGGTTTTAAAAGAAGCTGGGGGGGGGTGGGCTACCGTAGAAAGACTCGTGGGTAAACCAAAGCCACACCGCAAAAACAAAAAAAAATGTCCCGAGAGTGACCCACCCCTACCCTGTAGCCTTTGGCTTGGTCGATGAAATCGCAACGATGTCAGGGTCAAGAGGCGCCCCGTCATCTTCACATGAATGAAGAAAAAAACACACACACACATCACACCAAATGCACAAAAAAATAAAATGTTTGTTTGTTCGTTTGTTTGTTTGTTTCAAAATTATTAATGTTTGGGGACCGAGGTAGGAGCAGGAATTTGAAAAAATTGTTACTTTCGCAGTAAATCGAAATAAAAATTAGAAGATATTGGTTACGGTTGGTTCCGATTTGTACAAATTTTCAAATCCTCTTACGAATCGTCCCGTCGACCCTAACAACGTCCACGGGGAGTCACCGACCTATTATATTTTTCATGAGGATCAAATATAATAACACGCGCGAACGGCCTTCCGTAAAATTTTGTGCGACTACAACTGCATATTAGCGAAACATATATGTGTACCACGCAGCTTGCAAAGTTGAGTTTCAACCATTCAATCGGTCGTACTTACCCAGAAGATGACGTTTCTCAATTTTTTAGGTATAATCTACCAGGTATGTCCTTGCTCTCCTCGGTCAAAAAATAATGTTTTCGGGAAAAAAAAAAAAAAAATGTTTTCCTTGCAGCATGGGGGTGTCATAGATATGTCAGGTGAATCCAAAGTTCACTTTTTTTTCCGATAATAATAAGAAACTAGCTATTTGCTTTTCCTATTATATAGAAACAAACGGTTTTCCGGCCGTAATGCAACAGGTCGTTATTTTTTGTTGGCAATATAGTGTGAAATTAAAGGTGGGGGACACAGAGTGCCCCCTGCAGGTCTGCCAATTGAGCAGGTCTTCGGAGAGTACTCACTTTCGTTCCTTCGTAGAGATGTAGCTTTATTCGTTTCCACCAGAGCCCGGGATAGCTTCTGAGATCGGAGGCGCGTGCCTCCGATCTAATTCCTAACTTCCCCGAATATAAAGCGCCAACCTTATCATACGAAACCCATCCAAATGATCTCAAATTCGGATACCTACAGGCATTTCGAGGCCGTATCTTAACAATAGACTATGTTAGAATAACAGAGATGCCCAACTTCGTTGTGCGCACCTAATTAAAAAAAAACGCTGGGGGTGAATTTGAGTTTCCCTGATGGAGAAAATCAATTGTCCCCAACCCAAAAAAAAGAGCTACTTGTTGTGCAGTGACAGGCACCGTAGATCTGCGTCGCCCATAGTGATATAATAGAGTAGGGTCATAGTATTAGTGCTTGTAGCATTTTTATTAATAGTGTGCTCCGATGTCCTTTCGCTCCCGGATTGTTGGAGTTGTACCAGGTACTGTAGATGTATGGAAATATTCCTGATCCGGGGATGTAACCTTATCCTCCCCGGGTGCGACGGGACCTCGACGTTGGCCCGAGGGGCAACTTTGGCGGCGCGCTGGCTCTATGAGCCCCATTGTAGTGGTGCTCCGGGTGGGGAATGCGTGGTTGGTCGGTGTTGGGAAGCGTGCTCCTCGTGGGTTCCGGTGCTCTTGTTTGGTCTCTCCTCATGGCTCGCTGGATAGACTCAAAAGCTTGTACATTATTTCCTCTGCATTAAACTCTAAAAGACAGACAAAACAGGCCTAGGCACGATAGGGCAGGGTAGGGCACGTAGAGCAGGTAGTGAGATGTGGGGCGTTCTGCTTGTCCCACCATCGTCACCTACATTATTACCGCCCAGATCTATCTATGATGGCCTTGACGTGAATGTGACATCTAATAATGTCACGTGGTTTCACCTCAACCATGACATGGTTTCACGTCGAATCTATAAACTATCCTTCTACGGAGGGCATTCCATTACATTAGGCCACCCTGAATAGTCGTAGATACTGATCACCTGCCAATCAAAGGATGTCAACAAAACATCCGGAATTGGAAAGGGGATCGAAGATGCGGCTATTCGAAACAAACGAACATGAGGCTATAATAGCTTCCCCCACACCTCGTAATAATGAGGCATAGACGCCTCATTGCAAGATATACAACCCTATGATGGAGCTCACAACCGTGAGAGCTCGAGAAAGGGTATGTACCTACGGTATACCAGTAGCAGTCGGTCTACGAAAACACGAAGGGCGCGGCCACTGAGCGCAAGGATGCCAGCTAATCAGCAATCAATCAGTGGATGGGATGGGGTTTCCACACCGTGCCCGCACCGGGGCGGTATCGACCCGGAGGATCACTGTTTTCGTCCGCGGGGTGTTGGAATTGTAAGCGTATGGAAGGATTTCTGACGCGGGGGTGTAACCTTATCTTCCCCGGGTGCGGCGTGACCTCGACGTTGGTCCGGGGGGCACTTCTCGCAGCGCGCTGGCTCCATGAGCTCTAGCCAATCAGCGACCAGTGGATGGAAGGGGGGGGGTTCACGCTGTGAGGGGCGGTATCGACCCAGGGGGGTCACTATGTATGTTCGTCCACGGATTGGAGTTGTATATGTATGGAAGCCATGTGTTGTCGCGTTAGCCTTGGTTGGGCGCGGGGTTAGGGTTAGGGTTGGGTTGGGTCTAAGCCAGCATATATGATGTGTAAAAAAAAACGCCTAGGAAAAAAAAAAACACGCCTAAAATCCTCTATAAAGCGTAATGTTTTCGGTACTTCATCTGGTACGTTTGGGGTGGTGAGACCGGTAAGGCCGCCTCTAAGGAAAAATCATCTCTTGTCAACGGGGGACAACATCATCAGCGCACCCCAGTGTCGACCAGGGCCTCTGCAACAAAAAGCAAAACTGCTACAGTACCCAGTACGTGTTGTATGGTCGCTGATAACATACAACATGAAACAATAGCCATGCGAAGTACAGCGAACATAAGACTA
>JABAKD010000023.1:3903874-4003235 GCA_012845835.1 Undaria pinnatifida | reverse complement strand
CTTCTGCCACCTCCCCCCCCCCCACCTCCTCCGCCCAAGCCGCCTCCCCCTCTTCCCTCCCCTCTTCCCTCCCCGCCTATCCCCGAGCTAGATAGGGCCGTAAGGTAGCGCTGGCGCTTTGCTGCAGGCGCTAGGGAAGCGGCGCACGTAGACGATACCTCCATCCCATCCCTCCCGTCTCCTTCCCCCCCTCCTCTTTCTCTTCCTCCTCCTCCCTCCCCCCCCCCCCCCTCCCCCTCCCCCTCCTCCCCCTCCCTACCCCTCCCCCCGCCCCTCCTCCTCCCATCTCATCCCGCCCCCCGCCCCGTCTATGGCCACCATCAGCACCCTCTGGCGGCGGCGCAGCCGTTGGCGGAGGCTCTGACCCCGACCCCGGGCTCGTACCAGTGGCGTTTGTACCAGTGGCATCGGAGCCATCGGGTTCATTGACATCCGTTCCAGGGGCATCGGAGCCATCGGGTTCAGCGGGACCGGTGGCATCAGCAGCGGCAACCGTCGTGTCCGCCACGGCAGCAGTTTCTGCCGACCAGGAAAACGGCGCGGAGGCCGCACCGGGCGGGGATGGGGCAGGAAACATCCCCCCTTCCTGCTGCGAACCGTTTTCTCCCCTTTCTACCCCCCCTTCTGCACTGCCTCCTCCTCCTCCTCCTCCTCCTCCTCCTCCTCCTCCTCCTCCTCCTCCTCCTCCAACACCTGTCCCTGCTTCTTCTCGCCCTCGCCCTGCACTGTGGCCGCAGTACTGGGTGTGGTGAATCGAGGCCGGATGGTGCCTCTTTCTTCCAGCGAAACGGGGGGACCGTGCGGACGGCCCTGAAGCTGTTGTCACAGATAACGTCGTAGGTAGCGTAGCAGGTAGCGTGGCAGGTAGCGTCGTAGATTGGAGCGTAGACGACGCTGCAGATTGTGCTGCAGAGTCTGTCCTAGATGCTGTCGTAGACTGCATCGTAGACTGCATCGTAGATTCCGTACAAGAGGATCTCGTAGACGATCGCGTAGATGGTTGCGCACACGCTGCTGCCGCCGCCGTCGCCGCCGCTGCTGCAACCTCTCCCGCCCTCCCCCTCCCCTTCCCGCTCCCGGCACCCCCTCCCCCTCCCCTTCCCCGCCCTGCTCTCTCTCCTCCTGCCCCGACCCCTTCTCCATCCTGGCTCGAGCTTCGCATGGACTGCTGCCCCCTACGACTGCTTGGGGTCTGGAGCAAACACGAAGGAGGAGCGCTGTCGTTACCGTGGGAACTGAACATAGATGCACCCGCAAGCGCCGGATTCCGAACACAAATAGAGCTAAGCTAGATCGGCAGGCACTAACAACATGTATACCGATAGCGGTGTCCCACGTTTTTTCTGACGTTCCTGGCTTCACGAGCTTAAAAGACCCCTTCGAGAAGAAAAGAAAATGATTCTTAGGAGAAGACTAAAAATCCGCCACAATAGACCGCATGAAAACTTCCACGGCCTACGTGGGTACATACACAACGAGAATCACGAGCAAAAAACGCCCAATTTCCGACGTTTTGGGGTGAAGGAGCTTCGCCTTTCAGAAATCATTTCAGCCAAAAAACGGTATACCTCTAGCGTAGCACGCGTCTCTTTCAGTGGTGAAATACATAAGAGCATCGTGAGCTGAACCGCTCTAGAGTCCGAAATCCCTCCCTACACAAACTCCACGTAACTTTGTCCCCCAAAACAGGTTTCCAGCCGAAAAGGCGTTAAGTGGCATTTTTCCCTCCATCCAGGGGAGCCCTGACCCCCCTCCCCAAAAAAAAAAAAAAAAAAAACGGAAGGAGGGGATGGAGAGAGAGTGGCGAAGAGGTAGGAGGCTAAGTTGTATTCCCTGCATACTTCGTATTGTTTTTCTTCCCCATTTTTTTCCATATTTTTTTGGGGGGGTGGGGTTTTGTTATTGTTACTTTTGGCTCATGTTCCGATATGACGCGTGAACGATAGAGGGTTGCACCACTTTTTTTCTGAGGTTCCAGAATTCGGGAGCTTAACCCCTTTAGAGCCCCAAAATATCTCCATACTAACTTTAAGTGAATGTGTCCCCAAATAGGTTTCCAGTTGTAAAGGCGTTAAGACCTCTCCCGAAACCTGATTTTAGGGGAAAAAAAAAAAACTGCCACGACACCGGGGATGAACCAAAATCCCATGGCGTATAAGTACACAACAAGAACCATGCAAAAAAAAAAGTGGTGTACCCAACAAGAATCATGCAAACAAACAAAAAAAAAAGTGGTCAACTTCCGACGAATTTGGGTTAAAAAACCCCGTCATTCAAGAAAAAAAAAAAATATATATATATATATATATATAGCCCAAAAAAAATGCTACTGCCCCTATCTTAACATGCCTTTTTTTCGTTAACACCTACTACCGCTGTATTGATTTTCTGTGCTACCTGGTATTTTACAAAATATATTTCAAGGACGTCAGCCGTGAGTTCGACGAATTTCAGGTCAATACTCATCTTTGCAAGCTGCATCGTTGGAACTTGTAATATACTACATGGGTGAGTTTTTTTATTGGGATGGGGCCCTATTTTTGTTCACAATAATGGTTAGTTGTTGGTATATTTATTTTAGGTGGGGAGTTTTTATTCGTTTTGGTTTTGCTTTTTGCTGTTTTGTCCGTTTTCGGCTTGTATCAATGTTCTCTTCCTTTTCGCCATCCCATTTTTTTTTTTTTTGGTCTCTTCTCTCCATCCAAAAGCTACACGATTATCTTCGCGCTTGGTTCTCCAGCGCTCTCCCTTTTCGCAGCTGAAAAGATTCGGGGTCACACAGAAGGCGCTCCTACCCGCTTTCCACGAGAGAAGAAAAACAGACAGACAACTGATCCCACACAATATCGCGCAGTCCTAAAACACACTACGAGTACTATAAGCAAAAGAAAACAGGAAGAGGACCAACGACAGAAAGTGGAAACAAACAAAAAAAAGCACGCGCTACTGATGTTTCCAAATACCAT
Source organism: Undaria pinnatifida (assembly GCA_012845835.1). Lineage (NCBI taxonomy): Eukaryota > Phaeophyceae > Laminariales > Alariaceae > Undaria > Undaria pinnatifida. The sequence continues at coordinate 4,000,269 of JABAKD010000023.1, read as the reverse complement.
CCCTCCCAGCGACGTCTGCACACGGTCTCGAAATAAAACACACATGGACAACATCCTGCATTCAAGAAAACAATATTTTTTTCAACACCAGCAAAAACGTGACAAAACACCTCATCACGCCATCACATCGATGCCATATAGCTCACCCGGGGACGGTCAACGATCATCTCCTCGACAACGCCCTTCCCTCTGTCTCTCCCTCTCCCGCTCCCGCTTCCTCCGCCATCCCCAGCCACGCCCACAACTGCCTCGCCCCCTTCCGCACCCTCTCCCCCCTTCCCGCCCCCGGAAAGCACGCGTCTTGTCAACTCCTCGGTCGCGGCTACCCCTCTTACCCCCGCAGCCTCCAGCCTGCGAATCTCTAGGCAGATGGTTAGAGCTCGCGCTGCATCTTCGGGGGAAAATCCGTGGACATCTACGAGAGCGCTGAGCTCTGCTGGGGAGAAGCCTGGCGGTGGGACGCCGCTGGTGGTTGGGGTGGTGGTCCTCGTGCTGGCGGAGTTGTTCGTGGTGTTAGCGTTGGAGGTGGCGTCGGCGGTGTTAGTGCTCCCCGATGTCGGGGTGATTGTCCTGGTGGTAGCGGTGTTGTTGCTGGTGGGGCTGGTAGTGTTGGCGTTGGTGACGGTGTTGGTTGTGTTGGAGGCGGCGTTCGGGTTGGCGGTGTTGACGTGGTCGGCGGTACTGGTACCGCCGGCGCCTCTGCTTGTGCGTGTGCCCACGCCCGTGTTCACACTCGCACTACCCCCGCCCCCGCGATCCCCGCCACCCCCTACACACACCCCACCACCACCACCAACAGCAGTAGCAGCAGCAGGAGAGGCCGGACGACAAGAACAGTCAACGGGGGTACCTGAGGAAGATGCTGCGTCTTCCGTTGTTCTACCACCACCATCCCTTAAACGTCCAAGCAGAATTTCAGTTGCCTGGGTAGGAGTGGTGCGAAGGGGAGCGGACGGACGGACGGACGGACGGGGGGGAGGGAGGACCGGATGGATGGTGAGTGTGTTGGGGGGGGAGAGAGAGAGCGGGGAGGGGGGGAGGGAATGGGGAACGCGAAATGGGATGGAGCGGGGGGGGGGGGGGGGGGGGTACTGGAATGCACGTATTGCTGCAATATTCAACAAGCATCGGGTACAGGCAGGCCACGTTTGGAATAACACCTCCTGGTCCGCACGAAACTTCCTCCTTATATTACGGAGGGTTAATTGGGGTCTCCCAGTAATAAGGCGGTGCTGTGCTATATAGCAATACGACCGCCTTGTAGGGGGAAGCCGCCTCATTCATTCCAGGTAACGAGCGCAATTCCTTACTCGGACCGCCTTATAGGAGAACTCCTACTGTACCCCGATGTCTTTTTTTTTCTCACACTTCTACCTTCCAGCTTCTGGACAAAAGCCGTGGTCACAGGTGTCTTCCCTTTCCCCCCCCGGTTCTCGCCTACAATTTTTATCGCGCATAGGGTTCAGCAATCCCACTGCTCGTCGATTTTTCATCGAGTGTTGCTAACTCACGCTCCCGCGCTTTCCGCAAGTCAATTTGTCGACAAGAAAAAGTCCCAACGAATTTATACGAGTATGCACTCACTCGGCGGGGCTCGAACTCACAAAACCGACCTATACCAGGCTCGAGGATACCCTGATACGCCACCGGGGCGACCGGTGAAGAGCACCCCATGACAAGCCGAAAACAGGCGGCCTCAATCCCTTTAGAGCCCCAAAATCTCCCTCCTATACCACAATAGGGTTTTATAATAAGGCGGTCAAATAAGGCATCCCGACATACGGCGGTCAAAATGGTAGCCCCGATCCGAAAGCGCCGCCGTGACAAGCAGAAACAGGCGTCATCAACCCCTTCAGAGCCCCAGGACCACCCCCTATGCTACAGAACGGGGGTCCCCCGACAGGGGGGTCTGAGTATGGCGGTATGCCGACATAAGGCGGTCAAAAATCGCTTGGCGTGTCTGGGGAATCGCACTTACTCAAAACCAGGAATGAAAAGGCGGCTTCCCCGAATTAGGCGGTCATATTGCTCTGCCACACCCACCGCCATGCTGGGGCGACCCCCTCCGATTCCAAGTAATATGTCCCCAAAAAACGGGTTTCCAGATAAAAAGGCGTTAAGTACACAACATTACTCTTATCTGTAGTGGGACACACATACTACAAGATAGCAATCCCAAACACTCTCTCTCAAGTCCCGAATGCTCTCGTCGTCCTGGGCTCGCCCAAATCGGTGCACCCGCTTGTATAACTCTTAACTGGCAGTACTTACGTGGTACCCGGTAATATCCAGGGAATTTCACAGGTCGGATCGCCTCTCGCGGGCCGGATCGAGACAGGGTGATCCGTCCCAACCCGACCCGACCCATGGCACACACTGCTCGTGCTGCTTCGCACTCACACCACGTGTCGATAATACCGCTATTTACGGAGATCCATTGTTAACAGGAGTAAAATGCCTTATCATGTTGCAAAAAAATCGCACCGAAAATTCTCGTAATCTTCGCAATATCTCGGCCAGACCATCATACCTGGTATATATATATAAATTTTTGCGCCGTGACCGTAAGGCCTATGCGAACAATCAAAGCTATCGTTTACCGTTGTCGACGAAGAATTGACAGAGTGATGACCCCATAGGCATTTACCCCTGTTAACGATTGATCTCCGTAATAGTGTGGGTAATTATTGGTCTGGTCGGGATACCGTGACTTCTAAAGGGTGTACACACAGAGTGGGGGAGGGGGGTTACAATGGTGCCGGTTAAAAAGGGTCACTGCTCTCTATGGTGCCGGTGGGGTCGCTTGGCACGATTGGAATTCTCTACCGTAACTACCGCTGTAGTTACCCCATTCCCAATCGTGCCGGCGCCCTGAATAGTGCCGGTTGAATAGTGCCGGTTGAATAGTGCCGGTTGAATAGTGCCGCATCTCTCCATAGTGCCCGTGAAATCGCTCGGCACGGTTGGAATTCTCCGCTGTAACTACTGCTGCATTTTCCCTGTTCCCAATGGTGCCGGTGCTCCGAATAGTGCCGATTGGATAGGGCCACTGCTCTCGATACTGCTGGTGAATTCGCTGGGCACGTTCGGAATTCTCAACTGCACCTGCTGCTACTGTGTTGACCCTATGCCCAATAGTGCTGACGCCCTGAATAGTGCCAGTTGAATGGTGCCACTGCTCTCAATGGTGCCGATGAAGTCGCTTGGCACGATTGGAATCATCTACCGTAACTACTTATGTAGCAACCCTATTTCCAGTATTGCCGGCGCCCTATATAGTGCCGGTTGAATAGTGCTTGCCGGTCGCCCCGGTGGCGTATCAGGTTATCCTCGAGCCTGGGATAGGTCAGTTTCGTGAGTTCGAATCCCCCGAGTGCATACTCGTACAAATTCGTGGGGGCTTTTTCTTGTGCACAAATCCACTTGCGGAAAGCGCGAGAGCGTGAGTTCGCACCACTCGATGAAAAATCGACGAGCAGTGGGATTGCTGAACCCTATGCGCGATAAAAATTGAAGGCAAGAACCGGGGGGGAGAAAGGACGACACCTGTGACCACGGCTTGTCCAGAAGATGGAAAGCAGATGTGTGAAGAAGAAAAAAAAAAAAGTGCCACTGCTCTCTATAGCACCGAGGAAGTCGCACGGCACGGTTGGAACTATTTACCGTTGCTACTCCTGCATTAACTAGAGCTGTGAATCGGCACGAGTTAAGTCACCAACTAGTTTTTTAGTCGGACCAACACGTACTCATTCCTCGGAAACGCCAACTATCCGATGTATTGGGATTCCATACTTGTAGGCAGGATTGGTCAATGCGAGATGTACCTTTGAATTTTTGAGCGGGCCCCAATCGGCCGGGAGGGACAGATTCGGCTCGCTTCGCGCGCCTGACTCAAGTCGGCAAGTCCGCCGGTCATCGGTTGGCAACGTCAGCCGATTTGCCGACTAAAGTCAACTTGTTGGCTGACGGCACCTGCCGATTAGTTACTAGTGTCGTGAAATCCAGCCGACTCACAGCTCTAGCAATCGGAGCAACACGCACAGCTTGCACAGATGAGTGTCGACGAAATCCTCGATCTCACGTGATGCTCTTGAAAATATGTAAACCCTTGAAACAAAAAATATATACGAAGCCCCAAGATTTTTAAGGGGCTTGCTCAAAGTGCACGGCACACGCGCAAATCATGGCGAGATGGCTACCTGTGCTCTCTTGCACGTCACATATGTAGGTCGCTAGATATGTCCCCGTCGGGACTACAAGGAAAAACAGAGATGGGGGTTTTGGCGGTACATACTGGCAGTACGCGAAATTACCGGTAACGCATGTCCGCCGTACGTGACTTGCTTTCTTGCCACAACTTTTACGCGTCCCCTATCCCCGGTAGGAGAACGCCTCCCAGAATGCAGGGGAAGCCTCTGTTTTACTGGCAGCAGCAGCAGCATCACACTTCACGTTACGATACGACGACGCCACATAAACAACTCCACAGCAGTGATGCTTACATGGCTTACATGCTCAAGGCATTATCCGCCATAGGTGCGCGCGAGTTACATTGTTAAAACCCGGGGACGCTCATTTTTTGTCCCCCGTCATTGCCGTAACTGCCACACCAGGTACGCAATACCAAACGCAGATGTGGCGTGTACCTACACGTACGTTTTGACCCTGACTTGCGCAATCCTAATCGCTGGAAAAAAAAAAAAAAAAAGCCAACAAACAGTGGCAAATCACAGAATTGGCCAGTCACACAGCAGCAACAGTAGTAGCGCGGGCTAGAGGGTAGGGTTTGTGTGCCGAAAGCGCAAACGCCGCCCTCCCCCCCTTATGTGCAGGAGCGGCCTGCACACAAGGCCATGCAGGTCGCGCCAAATCAAGTTCAACGTTACACCTCCGCCCAGGGCAGTGATTGCAGTTGTTGATGTTAACGTTAATGTTATGGTTGAGCTCCTCCAACCATTTGAGAACTATCGGCTACTACAGCAACTCTACGAGTGTGCTTGCTTGTTTTAGAACTGCTGGATGAGAGCATAAGAGCGCTGGTCGGGTTTCGCGAACGAAAATCACCGCCGTCGTGTTTCAGGCCCGTGAGATATTGACCTCTTGTCAAGCAGAAACGTCTGCATCACTACTTTCCAGCTTCTGGACAAAAGCCGTGGTCGCACGTGTCGTCCCTTCCCCCCCCCCCCCCCCTCGGTTCTCGCCTACAACTCGCATCGCGCATAGGGTCCACCAGTCCCACCGCTCGTCGACTTTTCATCGAGTGTTGCTAACTCACGCTCTCGCGCTTTCCGCAAGTCAATTTGCGCACAAGAAAAAGTTCCTGCGCCTTCGTACCTTGGGACAACTCCAGACCAAAAAAAAACGACACCTAACACGCCATTCCCGGACGGGTGAACATATCGCTACATTTTGCGTGGCGCGTAATGACCGCGCAATGAACTCGCCTGGGCTGGTTGGTGTTGCTTGCTGTGTTACTTGCGCGGCGGATCATTATTTTTGCATTCAGTTTTCAAGAGTGAAATGCCGCTTCCCCATTTCCAGCTTGCGACACCCTCCGGGATTTTCAAGACAATCACGCATCTCGGAAGCGGAAGCTTGTAAGCCGATATCAACGTGCCCCACAAGGCTATAACCCCCCCCCCCTCCCCCCACTAGCACGAGCGATCCGAGTATCACACACAGCTTGCCAAGATGGGTGTCGACGAAACCCTCGATCTCATGCGATGCTCCAAGTGTACTTTTAATTTGTACAAAAAAGGGGTTGCGTATATACCCCCCATCTATTTACGTCGACCAAAAGACGAGGGTTCTTGGGCCTGATTGTGGTTGTTTAAAAAATCACGCAAAGACATCGACCCAACCCAACCCTACCCCTAACCCTAACCCCAACCCCAACCCTAACGCCAACCCCAACCTCAACCCCAACCCCTACCCCAACTCCAACTCCAACCCAAACCCAAACCCAAACTCCAACCCCAACCCCAACTCGAACTCGAACCCCAACCCCAACCTCAAACCCAACTTCAACCCCAACCCCAACCCCTAGCCCCAACCTCAATCACAACCTCACCCCTACCCCCCAACCCCGAGCCCAACCCTAACCCTAACGCCACCCCAACCCCAACCCAAACCCAAACCCCAACCCCAACCCCAACCCAAATCCTAGCCCTAACCCCAAGCTCAACCTTCCCCGCGAACCCCAACCTTAGCCCAGGCTAAGGCTCCGACAAGACCGCGGCTTCGCGTCGCCGCGCGTTTTGAAAAATTTGAGGAAAAAAAACAAGCGCGGACCACCTACGAGTAACACAATCGAAGCATTTGGTTCTTTTTCGTCCGGAATCGCGATGATTTCACGCAGTACAAACAGGAAAAAGACCGCCCAGCAGCGTGAGCAGCAGTTATGACACGCTGCGAGCGAGCGTGTCGCACAGTTTCCCTGCATTCGTAGTTCAGAAAATTCCGAAGTATACCCCCGGCTACGACGTGATTAGATAAATAATACCAGGTGTACATCATGAAAAAAAAAAAAAACACTCCAGCTGTGAGATCGAATATTTCGTCCAAACTCATATTGGCAAGCTGTGGGTGAACTCCGATCGCGCGTTACTGATAATATATACCAGGCGTAGCATTTTTGGGGTACAGGAGGGGTGCCCCAACAAGGCGGTATGCCGATATAAGGCGGTCAATCAACATGACTCGGCGCGACTACGAGCTGGGCCAGCCATAGTCAGTTTTTTAGTTCGTCTGTTCATATCTCATGAACGACGACGAAGTAGCCGGAGCTGAGCATACTCCCGTGATCAGCCAATCAAAGCGGTCATGCACGTCTATGCTGTATGCTGATTGGGCACGTTCGCACAATCTGTTATTTTTCTTCAGTAGTTTATTGAGCTTTTCAGCGGAAGAAAGCATTTTGTAACCGTTTTCTCAAGCGGCGGAATGCAATAGTAAAAAAAAACTGGAAAAAAAGCAACCCATCCCACATCGTATCTCATGCGACAAGCACAATCCAGCACCCACACGAGCGCGAGAAACATGGCGCCCAGCTCGCCTGCGGGTACGAGCACTAGCAGCCCCATACCAAGACGCCCGAAGTCCACTATTACGCTGAGCGTGGGTCTGGGAAGCACAAGCTCTGGCTCAATTTCACCTCAAGCGCCGGGCATCGATCGGTTAGGAAGACTTCTGCTCGGTTTGACACCCGTGAGGAGGTTCTCGCGGCTAGCGATGCGTTCAGGGCCAGCTGGCAATACAGCGTGAGAGGCAAAGCCGCCAGTGCTGACACAGTCCACAGCTTGCTAGGATCGACACCAGCGGAGGAGGTTGCAGTGCTTTCACCAGGCAAGTTCGGCAAGCTTTGTGTGTACGCAGACATCAAATTTTGAATCGCGATATTTTTATCATGTGTTTTTTTTGGTCGTACGTTACCTACGAGTATTGGACCAGTATGGCATGAAATATAATGATCGTTTGTGTATAATAGTGAAATCAACACGATTATAATTCCGCCCATATTGGTACCTATGTACTGCAGTACGCGAACCTACGTACGAGTACACTCTCTTCTACGTTTTTTTCTCGTACGAGTCGTTGTGAATTTACTGGTGCTCGTATATACTCGTACAGTGGCCGTGCTGCTCTCTGCACGTGCATTGGGTAGGGCGCGTTTTGACGTCTCTTCTGTGTGCAGGCTGTTGTGTACTCTTGGCGTGCTGGATACGTTTCTTGCGCGCTTGCAGTACTGTTCGTGCGTACGTGGTTATAATTGAGCTGGAATATAGACCGTGTTGTATCATAACGAAAACCAAACGGTATCACAATGAATACCAAACGTTCTTGCATTTACGACCGGAGGGGGATCTACATATGCGAACCTATCATACTCCCTTCGTCGAGCAAGTTGGTGCCAGCACGTACGAACAACACAGCAGTCGCTCTTGCATGCTCGCCGGTCACCAGCGCGTACGTGCGCGTTCAACCGCAGCGCGCCTACGTAGGTGTACGCGTTTTCGCCTCTTCGTATGTACTCGTACGATTATGCGTACTGCGGGTACTGTGCTACCTGCGCCCCCGTTTGCTTTCGTATTTGCATGGAGATCTCACTTAACCCCCCTGCCCCCTTGCACCCGCCCGCTACACCCCTACCCAGAGAAACCTGTCAACAGCCTCGGCTACTTGACCTGCGCCCAAGCGAAGCAGCACAAGCGTCAGCACACGTGGCCCATGACCCGCGTAGAATTCACGGCGGCAACGTGCATGTATGCTCGACAGAGGCGTTCCGCTGTGCGTGGTCTGCGCGGGAGGACCGCTGAGCTCAAGGCCACATTTATAAAGCGTCGCCGCTGTCTCAGCCATGGGATCCAAGAGCTTCAGGAGATCCTTGAAGCAAACCACGATCACGCCGCGCGCCTCCAAGTGGCCTTGTCGTCAGAAATCGTGTTGTCACTCTGCGAGCTGACGCCAATCTCGTAAGTGGCAAGCTCGCGCTCCTCCTACCTACCATGTTTACCCTCGCGGCTTTCCCCCAGTTTCGGGAATGATCGAAGATGTGGGATTAGCGCACCGTTTTTTCGAATGTTGAACTGAAAACTTGACACGCGCTTCATTGTAGTCTTCCCGAGGGGTCTATTACTGCACCACTTGATTTTTTTTTTTCCCCGTCAGTTAAGACCAAAACAATTTTTCGATTGACTTTTTGAAATGTGCCCGAGTCAACTCACAGAAAAAAAAAAAAAAAAAGTGGTGCAGTAATGAAGCCCTCGAGAAGACTTATGTAAATAAGCGCGTGTCAAACTTTCAGCTCAAGATTCGAAAAAACGGTGCGCTAATGAACGGACGAACAAAAAAAGCTCATCATGGCTGGCCCAGCTCGTAGGGGAATCGCACTCACAATGTGGAATGAACAATAAGGCGGGCTTCCCTCAATAAGGCGGTCGTAGTTTGCTCGTCACAGAATGGGTCTCCCGATAAGGCGGTGTGCCAATACAAGGCGGTCAACCAACACGACTCGGCGCGACTGGGGTAATCGCACTCACAACATGTAACGAACAATACGGCGGGCTTCCCTCATTAAGGCGGTCGTAGTTTGCTCGCCACAGAAGAGGTCTCTCGATAAGGCGGCATGCCGATATAAGGCGGTCAATCAACACGACTCGGCGCGACTACGGGAGCCGCGCTCACTATGTGGAATGAACAAGAAGGCGGGCTTCCCCCAATAAGGCGGTCATGTTGCTCAAAACACCCCACCGCCCTATCTGGGGGGACCCCTAAAGTGCTGTACTTCGTTGTCAGAATGACGGGGCGGGCTCACCCAAAATCGCCAGAATGCCATTTTTGTTTGGCAAAGTGCCATTTTTCACAAAAATATATACCCAGGCCATCGTCGTTTTACACGACAAGGCGGCTTCCCTCGACAAGGCGGACCACCCCTACTGTGTATTTAGTTGACAGAGAATGCTTTATTTTTAACATAAAACATATGCCTACGTACGAGGCCATCGCTGTTTTGAACCAAAAGGCGGCTTCCCCCAACAAGGCGGATGCCTGCTACTGTATTTTGTAGACAGAACGACGTGGCGACTTCGCCCAAAAATCCCCGGAACGCCATATTCTTGTTTCGCAAAACGCTTCTTTTATTCTTCATGTAAATACATTAACTTAGGCCATCGGTTTTGTTCATCGGGGTGCGCTTCCAGCTTACTTGAAAAACAAAAAACTTTGTTTTGGGTGGGGTGTAGAGCTAGCTCCTCAAGCCAAACACCTCGAAGGGCAAAAATCACAGCTGTGCGCCTTTTTTTTTATTTACCCTTTACCGTACCATATTTAGTACCGTGTGTCCCTATCCCAGCAGCCCGGGCCGCTTCGTGTGACCCAATTCGCCCAAAAATCGCCGGAACGCTATATTCTTCTGTCTTCTTTCGCAAAAGGTTATTTTTTTCCCATGTAAATAGAGTACCTTAGGGCATCGGTTTTGTTAATCGGGGTGCACTTTCAATTTACCCCCCCCCCCCAACAAAAAAACAGTTTTGGGGGGTGGGGGTATAGAGCTAGCTCCTCAAGCTTGCAGGGGAAAAATCACGATGGTGCGCCTTTCATTTACCCTTTGCCGTACCATATTCAGTATCGCGTGTCCCTATCCCAGCAGCCCGGGCCGCTTCGTGTAACCCGAATGCTTTCGCAAATCTAGTCCAGGAGCCATCCCACGATATGGGCATGTGCACCTTTTTGGGGGTCGAGCTCTTTCTGGCCGGTTGAGCGCTTCAAGCGAAGAACGACCGGTCAGTCTGACGCTTTTACGGGTACATCTGTTTTAGTACTAGCGAATACGTCGCCGTCTTCGTCGGACCGCGCGGAACGAACGCCTTCCAAGTCATATTTCTGGTGGAAACACTTAAGCTCCTAGCTAGGAGCTCAGAAACTTCCGCGCTTTCCTCTTACCGTGAGATGGCTCCCAGGGTCTCTCACGGGTCGGATTACGTCTCGCGGGTCGGGTCGGGCCGGGTCGGGCCGGGTCAGGGCCACCCGACCCGACCCGACCCGTGATATTTGAAACCCTCCTGATTCGACCCACAACCCAACCCGCTTGAGATTCCGAACACCTCAAGACCGGACCCGACTAAACCCGCGAGTATACAAAATCTCTTGACCCGACCCGACCCGCGGGCCGGACCTTGACCCGCGAAAAGCCCTGCAAATCAAGAAGTTGACAGGCACCGGTAACTCGTACCAGGTACAGGAGTAGTGGTCTGATAGCGTCTGGTGGCTTTTGGGGAAACATTTACATGATCGTCTTCGTTGGTTCAAAGCAACAAAACAGCACCCAGCAGTATATACTGGCTATCGGCAGTGTGCTGGGAGTGGCTACAACTGAAAGGCTTCTGTCGCACACCTCCGGCATGACGTCCAACACTGCGCACGCACAATGAGTCAACGTAAGACGACGAGGGGGGGGGTCCCCTTCACGCCCCCCCCCCTCCCACCAAGTATGCCTCTTTAGATTTGCCTCGCCAGTCTCGGTATGAATATCTCAAATCTGTAAAGAGCAGTCGAAGCTGTCTCCGGTAACGTGCATCTCAATATCTCTCTGACTCCCCCTCAACTCTCTCGCTGTCTCGCTGTCCCTTTCTGCGTCTCCCTCGCTCTGTCTCTTTCTGTCTCTCTGCCTGTATCACCCCTCCGCCCTCTCTTTGTGCATATTTTCGTATCTCTGCCTCTCACCTCCCTCCCTCCCTCCCTCCCTCTATCCACCCCTGCCTCAACCTCCCCCCCTCGCCCCCCCCCCCCCCCCCCCCCCCCGGCCATCACACGCACCTCGACTCGATCTATCCCAGCATCCATGAGGGCCCATTGCTCCTTTTGCACCGCCTGGCGAAAGTTAGCCTCCGCCCTCTTCAAGCTCTCCTGTTCGTCCATTGCCACAAGCGCTATCCTTAGTTCTGCTCACGCGAGACAGCAGCGCCTCCCAAGCACGTTAAAATCCCGATGTACTGCTGTAGCACCCAAACGAAGCCGGCCGAGAGAATCTGAACCTAAAAGCACCCGCAGCCCCAGCCTTGTACAGTCCACTTGTACGCACGAACTGCTGTCGTAAGAGCAATATCTGAGAGTCTCCGCTATTGCTGTGGCTGCGTATCCGGCTCTCTGTGCTCGCCTCGCTCGCTTGGTTGATCGCTTGCTGTAGCAGCTGTACTAGGTAAGGTCTGATCCTGCAGCTGCTGCTGCTATATTGCTGCTGTTGCTTATGCTGCTGCTGCCGTTGCTGCTGCTGCTGCTGCTGAGTATGCGTCTAAAGCTAGGCAAGCGATTGTTCCCCTCCCTTCCTCGTTCCCTTCCTTCCTTCCTTCCCGATCTCCCTTCCCTCCTCCCTATAGCTGTCGCTCGCGGTCGCCTTTATCGACGAGGGTAATATTTCCAGCGATCTCCAATAATCAGTTTTAATTTAATCCAAAACGAAACCAAAGCCAACCTGAGAGAGAGAAAGAAACGGAGGGAGGGAAAGAGGGGGGGGGGTATCGGAACCCTTTCCTCCTCTAGAAGGTGGCTGCTTCAAGAGAGCCCTAACGCCTCGCCCGAGGCACTGGACACAACAAGGCCACACGAAAAAAAATGCCCCCCCCCCCCCCCAACCAGTGCATTCTTACTCTCCAGCTGAACCCATAAGAGGCTTTTTACCCCCAGCAATCTTCTGGGCAAGCCTTGGTCGCAGCTGCCTTCCCTTCTTCCCCCCCCCCGGCACTTGCCTTCATTCAGGGTTCGGCATTCCCACCTTTTCAGCTTTATTATGCTCGTCGATTTTCGTCGAATGTGTTGCAACCTCACGCTCTCGAGCTTTCTGCTCGTCGAATCATCCCAAGAATATCATTGTTTCGCAAATCGCTGGAGTCTAGGCTGGACCACTTGGGCGTAAATATAAGGATTTATTCATTGGTAAAATTATATTAAAAAGTTCTTTATATTTTGTCCAAATTGGCAACATCGCACCACCAATTTGTTGCACAACAACGACAACCTGGAAAAAATTAAGGGCAAAAATAAAACTGGGCAACACACCCGAAAACTCCCAGCCATGGAAACAATGCTAGGCGAAGGCTCATCGTCTCTCACCGGCCATGTACCTCTGGCTCGAGCCAAGCGGAAGCTTCCTGGGAAATATCTGGGGGCCGACGGTGGCAGCGTCGAGCCCGGGCAGGCGGGATGCGCGACGTTGTTGAGTCGTGAGCGTTGCGCGTGGAAAAGCAACTTTTTGTGGGTTTCCATTCATTGGGTGGTCTTATAATGTAGGGAGTAATCTACGATTTTCGTCGCAACGGGCTGCACCATCGTCGTTTCAGGTTTTTCGCATAGCCGCGTCAGGCTCGATGGCCCACGATGAAAAGAGGCAGGTCGCACCTATGGTGCGCACCCATGATGCATCGTCTGTATGGAGATTGCCTTGCCGCGTGCTCGGAAGGGCCAAACAGGTGCTGACACGGGGCATTCTTGTTTGTCTTCCGATCACCAATAGATTCAAAACCTCTTCGACTGCGAACCCGAGTACTGCTGCTGCATGTACGTATTTGCACAGTAGTCAGTACGCAAGATGTACAGTCAGAGATGGCCTGGCTCCTTGCGTGCGTTGTGCTTCGTTCATATCCCTTGATGTTGCTTGATATCGGGACCTACTCTTCTCGATAGTGTCCTTCTTGCTCCGATGGTGCTGATCGTGAATATTGCAAGTAGTGAAGGTGCATTGATGCGCACATAGACTATACATGAGTACTGTCTGTGTGTTACCTGGTACTGAGTATTTACATTCGACTGGTGGTACAGTACTTGGATATTTCCACTCATGCATTTATTCATCTATACTGTGTGTTATTTACATTCGACTGGTACTTGGATATTTCCACTCATGCATTCATTCATCTACAACGCCCAGCACACAAGCAGTGTCCGTGCTGATCAATGCCTCATCATTGAGAGACGAGCTCTATGGTCATGACGAGACAAAGATACCCAATTCAAATGCAGCAAGGCGATTCGGCCATGCAATGCCAACCGCAATCAGCACGCGCGGGCAACAAAGAGAAGTATTCAAGCCACATCACACACATATATATGACTATTTGGGACAGATCAGACCCCCATTACATGCTCATGTTGAGGACTTAGTGGGGTATTATTAAAAGTCCGTTTGACCACTTGCAAAAGGTTAACCAATAGCTTACCCAAACTAAGCCTTATAACACTCTCCCCCCCTAAAACGGCGGGGTAGCAGGTCGGCCGGATATACGGGCGGACCTGTCAATTATCCAGGCCGTTTCATTTCCTGGGTATACAGGGGAGAGTATTTTTCAAGTTTAATATGGGGGAAGTCTGAAAAAGTTTATTGCAGGTGGATGTGGGATTTGAACCCACGACCCCAAAAAGCCATGGTCTGTCGACGACGCCACTTGTTAAGGTATTAGTGCCGTATCTCAACAGGTATTAGTCCGTTTGACCACTTGCAAAAGGTTAAACAATAGCTTACCCAAACTGAGCCTTATAACACTCATACATTAGATGTATAGTCTAGAGAGGTGCGCACGCACGCGCACATTTTATTTTTTGGCTCATATCAGGAGCTCTAAACACCGTACACAACAAACTGATTCGACGCACATGCTGCGGTTAGATATGGGCATCGGATGGGGACAAAAAACGGTTAGTCAACCGCGGTTTTGAAAACTCAGCAGCAGGCATGTGTAATTACTCGGTTTAACTCAGAACAAGAACTGGCAGTTGTTGGGGTCCGGTTACTGTTGAGGTATTAGTGGTGTATTAGTTCGTTTGACCACTTACTTGCAAAAGGTTAACCAATGGCTTACCCAAACTAAGCCTTATAACACTCTTCCCCCCTGAAACGGCGGGACAGCTGGTTGGCCGGATATACGGGCGGACCTGTCAATATCCAAGCTGTTTCATTTCCTGGGGATACCGGGGAGAGTATTTTTCAAGTTCGACATGGGGAAAGTCTGAAAAAGTTTATCATGGTGGATGTGGGACTCGAACCCACGATCCAAAAAAACCACGGTCCTGCCGACGACGCCATTAGTTAAGGTATTATTCATATTGGGGTATTAGTCCGTTTGATCACCTGCAAAAGGTCAACCAATAGCTTACCCAAACTACGCCTTAATACACTATCCTGCCGACGACGCCAAAAATGGCGTCGTCGACAGATCATGGTTTTTGTGGGGTCGTGGGTTCGATTCCCACATCCACAATAATAAACTTTTTCAGATTTTCCCCATGTCCAACTTGAAAAACAATCTCCCTGGTATCCCCAGAAAATGAAACCGCTTGTATTGACAGGTCTGCCCGTAGATCCGGCCGACCTGCTATCCCGCCGTTTCAGGGGGGAAGAGTGTATTTAGGCTTAGTTTGGGTAAGCTATTGGTTAACCTTTCGCAAGTGGCCAAACTGACTAATACCCCACTAATACGTCAACATTAACCGGCTAAACCGGGAAACCGGTTTATTTATCTTACACTAGAGCGTGCCTGTAGCGGTGACTGTAGCGTATTTAGTAACGTGACAGCGTGAAGGTTGGTTGATCCAAAGTCAATACCATAGTGCCTACAAGTATTAATATAAAAATAAAATACACTCCAGCTGCGAGATCGAAGGTTTTTGTCGAAACTCATCTTTGCAAGAGCTGTGTCTGATACTCCGATCGCGCGTATTACGGGTTGTGTAGTGGTACTCCGAGTGGGGGATGCGTGGTTGGTCGGTGTTGGGAAACGTGACTCTCATGGGTTCCGGTGTCTTTGGTTGGTCTCTCCCCATGGCTCGCTGGATAGACTCAAAAGCTTTTATGCATTTTCTCCCCACATTGAATACTAAAAGACAGACATAGCAGGGCTGCAGGGTTGTTGTTGTTGTTCTCACATTGACTCGCATAATCAAGTCCGTGGTCACAGGACAGGCTCCAGTCACTCTGGAGCTGAGGAATACCCCACGGAAAAAAACACAAACCAAAGGTGGTGCACGCATACATCACAGCTGACGCAATTCATGCCTCCACCAGAAACGTATAAAAGTGAAATCGGGAGTCAGTCTACGATGTGCCAGGTCCATACTGGTGCATACGTCTCACTACTTGCGCCTGGAAAAACCGAATATACCGCTTGCCACCCAAGAAAGACTATCACGTATATATTGCACGTAGTACCTATCACTACGCATACGCACGACAGACGCAGTTGATTGGAAACAAGAAACAAAGAGAAGAAAAGAAGGCAAAGGAAAAGAAAGAAAAGACAAGGAAACCAAAAAACGAAAAAGGAAAGGAAAGACGAGAAAAGACAAGAAAAGCAAGAAAAGACAAGACAAGAATGAGGAAACAAGGAAATGAAGAGAGAAAAAAAATATCACACTAGCAGACCCTAGAAACTAACTAAAGACGGCATTGGGCTCATAGAGGGTATCAAGTTCATAATCAATGGCACTGGGGAGAGAACGCAACATGGCGAAGAAGTCAGGGCGGTCTTACGCTATCTTGTGACGGCCTTGGAAAGCCCACAACTTTCAAGACGATGATGGCCAGACCCAGACTTCAGTCTCTTGGGCATGACGCCCCCCCTCCCCCCCTCCCCCCCTCCCCCCTCCCCCCGTCCCCCCCTCCCCCCCTGCCCCCTCCCCCCCTGCCCCCCTCCCCCCCTCCCCCAGTCCCCACGTCCCCCCCTCCCCCCCTCCCCCCCTGCCCCCTCCCCCCCTCCCCCCTCCCCCCCTCCCCCCCTCCCTCCCTCTCCCCTCCCCCCCTGCCCCCGGCCGCTTAGAGATGCCGATGGTGGATGGCGTTGCCGCAGCCTTTGCGCGTCGCTCTGCTGCTTTGCGTCTCTCCTTTTCATGCCAATTCCGCAAGAACAACTCGGCTCCCTCCTCTACTCGTCGAAACCATCGGCTGGTCTTCTGAGCAGCCTTTCGTCACTCTTCGAGTTTCATTCCAAAGACCGACATATCCTCCTTCAGATGAGCCATCCAGTCCTTCTCTTGCCCCCCTGAGTAGCCCTACCCCCGACAAGCTCCCCAAACATCACCCTCTGTGGCAGACGCTCCTCCCCCATACGTGCTAGGAATCCCGCAAACAATATCCTTCGTTTGCGCACTATCGCCTCTATGCTCTCGGAAGCTGTCTTGGCAAGCGCGTCAGCGTATGATACGATGTGGTCGTCGCGCTTCCGTTTCCGACATCCAAGGCATCGGAGGAGCATGGAGTGGTGAACCCGTCGTAGCCTGTCATAGTCACGCTTACTCGGGTTCCACGTCATGCAACCGTAAAGAAGTGTCTCGACCACCTCAGCTTTCAGCAACCGCACCTTCAACCGTAACCGCACACCCGGGCGATCATAGATTTCCATCTTGTACCGCTGGAAGCACGCCCAGGCCCTCTGAAGACGCCGCGTTTTTTCAATGCTAAGGTCTCTGTCTGCGGTGATAGCCCCGCCCAAGTACACAAACTCAATTGTTTGTTTGTATGCCTGGCCGGCTGCATTGATTGTGAAGGACACCTTCCCCCCACCTTTGGTTTCCAGGCACATTATCTCCGTTTTTGCCTCGGATACCGTAAGCCGGAACGACGAGCACGCAGTCGCGATCACCGTCATCCCCCTCTCCAGCCCTTCTGATGATCGCGATACGATGCCCGCATCGTCCACGTACAGCATACCCCACAATCTCTACACCTCATCCCCCTCCTTCCCCCTCCGCCCGTCGGCTTTGCCTGTGCGTGAAGTGCCCTTCTTCTCGACTTCCTCCTTTCGTTGGAACTGCACCATGTTGTCCGTGATGGCTGCATCAGCAGGGAAGCGTTTCTCGGCCACACGCAGTACCGCCGTGAAAAACATGTTGAACAGCAGTGGCGCGAGCACGCATCCTTGGCTGAGCCTTGCCCCACGTCGAACTTATCCGAGCACTCTCCATCATCCAGCCGCACGCATGCTTGCATGCCGTCGTGGAATTAGCGGATGAAGGCGAGCATTCTCGGTGGCACGCCAAAACGAGCAAGGACATCCCACAGAAGGGTTCGGTCGACGGAGTCGTATGCTTTGGTGAGGTCGATAAAGCACAAGTACAAGGGGGTGTCCTTCTTCCGCGCCAGTTCCTGCAGTCGTCGTTCTACGAACATCATGTCAACCGTCGAGCGTTGGGGTCTGAACCCACACTGTTCCTCCGGCAGAATGTTCTCGCGTTCGCAATAGTCACTCAGGCGACCCGCGATGACTTTGAGGAGTACTTCGCCGGCGTGAGCCACGAGGGGAGATGCCACGATAACAGCCACACTCAGTCCGATCTTTCTTCTTGTGAAAGCACCTTAATCGTTGCATCTTTCCATTGTTGCGGTACGCCACACCTCCCCTCCACACAGCGGCGATGATACCGTGGAACTTTCCGAGGGTGTGTTCAATTCTCCTTCGTCGGCCAAAACCTGGCACAACCCGACCGAGGCCTCTATGACCCTTCAGTGCTAAAACAATTTATGCTCGTGAAATTACTTAATTGACCGGCAGTTCTTCCCATGAGGGAGCTCAATCAACCAGGGACTTTTAGGCCCAATCATACAGCGGCAACCCCTACCGTGGGATGAACTCTTTCAGTTTACTCAAAATATATATATATATATTGTAAGGACCCGTGCTACGATAGAGGCGTAGAGCACTAATTCGTCTGAAAGTGTCAAAGGTACTGCCTCGAAAGGCCTCTAATTATCCGATTTGATAGACAAATTGGCCGGGTTTTTTTTCGTATGATAAAAATAGTAGGGTGGCGTTTTCTCTTTCGGGATAGTCACGAAATAGAACGGCGAGAAGCGCGCGTGCCTCCGTCCTCAGAAGTCATCCGGGGCCCTATGGTGGAAGCTAAGCAAGCTGCACACAACTCTCCTACGAAGGCTAAGGAAGTGGGAACTCGGTCCTCCGAGGACCTGCTCGATTGGCAGACCTCCAGGGGGGACACTACTTTGTGTCCCCGCCCAATACCCTAACAAAATGGTTTTTTCTGAACGACGGCATTTCATAACCCGAAATCGTCGGGAATGGGATTTTTTTTTTTTGCATGATTCTCGTTGTATACCTCTAGGCCATTGGATGTTTCGTCCGCCTGTGTGTGGTCTGCTGCGCTCGTGCTCCTCCTCCTCCTCCTCCTCCTCCTCCTCCTCCTCCTCCTCCTCCTCCTCCTCCTCCTCCTCCTCCTCCTCCTCCTGCTCCTCCTCCTCCTCCTCCTCCTCCTCCTCCTCCTCCTCGTCCTCCTCCTCCTGCCGTTGTTCTTCGGCTGGGCTTGACCGCATGTCGGCGTGGCCGCCCTCTACATCGACGGCGCTGCTGTTACTCTCTGAATGCACGACCATTCTCCCGGGAAAACCCATCAGGGACATGCCTGCTGTGTGGTTTGCGTGTCTGCTCTGTGGTCTGCTGTGATGGTCTCCTCTCTCTCTCACACACACAGTTTTTTTCTTCTCCCCGGACCAGTTTTTTCTCCGCGAATCAGCTTTCTTAAGCTCCGAAATCGAGGGGTAGTATTAAGAAAAAAAGTGGTGCTGCCTACATCCCTATCGTGTAGCACGCGTTGAAAAGCAACCACCCTTTTCAGAAGGAAAAAAATGGTGCTCCCGTGTACCGTAGCATGTGTCGTAGGCATAACGAGTCGTTCTATGGTAGCCCCGCGCCCCTCCCAACTTTTCTTTAACGAAATCGCCGGTTTTGAAAACCGGCTCCCCCGGCCGTGTCTTCCAGAATGCGGTACCCCTTGCCACCCCGACGTCATCGTTCGGTGTCCTTCGCCAACAAGGAATATAAGGTGAAGGTACCTTTATCAAAACATCCTTCCGCGTGTCGAGCAGTCACGAAACGCTTGTCAAAGAAAATGGCTGGTTTTGGAAGGGGTGGGGGGGGGGGGGGCTGTCATTGTAGACTCAGTCTAACACGAGAAGGGGATACGGTTGGCACACATGCCTCCTCAGCACAAAACTGCGTGGATGACAGCGCACGGTGATATGCATGTGTCGCGCGCGTTACAACGGTGTGGAGTATAGTACTTGGCACGTTGTGTTTTGCCTATTTCGTACAACACTGTTTGGCAGTTGCTGCTTGTTGGTTTATGTCTCTCATCGGGTACCGAGAGCAATCTCCCTGTGAGCCACCCTACGCCGGGCATTCGTACATATTGTCAATTACTGCTCACAATTCATGCTTACAGATAAATAAAGGCTCGGGGCTACGATAGAAGTATACCTTTTTTTGGCGAAAATGGTTTCTGAATAACGGGGGCTCCCTAACCCAAAATCGTCGGGAAAAAAAAAAATAATAGGCCAATTGGGGTTGTCTGATTCTCGTTGTGTACCTAGGCCATGGGACTTTCATCATCTGGCGTTGTAGTGCAGTTTAATGTTTTTTTTTTGTTTTTCCAAATTCATTTTGGGGGGAGAGGCCTTAATGCTCCCAAACGGAGGAAGCCCCTCAGAAAAAAAGTGGTGCACCTCAACTGTAGCACGCGTCAAAACAGGTAGAACGAGAGACGAATAAAGACGAATACGATATCACGACATGAGAAGCGTTTGGTGCCTGACGAGCCCGTCATTCATTGTGCGCAGAATGGGTTTCCCATATGACTTTTAAGGCTACGGTAGGGGGGGTACCCCCATTTTCACCGATGTGTTTCAGCCACTCGCACGAGTGGCTCTGTACCCCACGGATGAAGATGGTTTAGGCACTTGTTTTGGCGCAGCTTAGATCACCTTTGCATTGCGGATTAATTTCGTCAATGTAAAACATGAAGAAAACGTAAGATCGCATAGGAACAAAGGGGTTACTCGCGCGAGTGACCCCTAGCCACTGAAATAAAAGGCCGAAAAGGGGACCCCCCTACCGTAGCCTGGGTATTTAGTAATACCACACATACCCCCCAGGGCAGACGGAATGGCGATATTTACCAAAAAAATATATTGCAAGGACGTCAGCCGTGAGTTCGAAAGAATTTCAGGTCTTTGCGATATTCTTCCGCCCGTTACAACAACAGCAGAGCATTTTATCAGTAACCATACCACAGTACCTAACCCCCACAAAAATGTGAAGCAAAAAACTTGTTGTGGTTTCCACCTGTGCTTCTCGTGTACGAAACATGTTGTGCCGGACAAAAGAACGGCTCTGCGGGTGTTTCTAATCCCGTCGTGTACTACGAATAAAAGGGGTTTCCGGGCACATAATATACTCGAGGGCAGATAGAACCGCATGATGATATGGCATGGTAGTAGAGTATGCCGTTCGTTACGTACGTGTAGTAGTAGTCTATGTTGTTAGCGTCGTTATACCTACCGGGGGGTCGTTTTAACTTATAAATTTCGAGCAACGTTTCTTCTTTTTCGTTACTACTCTCGTCAAAGATGTGTCAGGGAGAGAGACATGTACGTATGTCACATGATGAGCAAGAAGAGGGAAAATTTGTGCTGTTAAAAAGAAGGGTGTAGAGGTGTGTGTGAGAGAGAGCGTTCCACACTACACTACTGAAACCTATTTTATAAACAAATTTCAAGGACGTCAGCCGTGAGTTCGACGAATTTTAGGTCAATACTCATCTTTGCAAGCTGCGTTGTTGGTACTTGTAATATACAATATAGATGAGTTTTTATTTAGTGCGGCGTCATCATCAGTCCCCTTCGAGACTTCAGAGGCGAAAACTTGACGAACCCGACGATTACGGGGCATCGGTCACTCAGTGCTGGTTTGCTGTGGCGACGCCAAAAAAGCGGCGTCCGAAGACGAGAGAAGGCCACGATAGGGGAGATGTTAATACCTCATTTTTCACCAGTGCCGGGTCTGAGCTCCTCTCGCACGACGAGTGGTTCTGTGCCTCACCGTGGCCTATATACCAAGACGTTATTATAATAATGGGCGATTTTGTTTGGCGCAGCGTAGACTAGTAGTCTAGAGCCCTAGTCTAGTCTATTATAATATAACAATCCCCCTGAGTGTATTTTTTCCAAACATGAGAACATCACGAAAGTCTAAGGCCCCGAGGAACAGGGGCGCGAGTGACCCCGAGGCACTGCCCACACAGGTTCCACAAGAGGGACCCGCCCAACTGTACAGCTTTGGTCCGAACTACAACAAATAAATGCCAAGACTCACACTGACTGGACGGGTGCAGCATATGATCCTGTACTCGTCCTGCTGTGTGCCCACGTTGCTCGTAGACGACGCTTGAAAATATCGCGCGCAATCGTCGGGCTTTTTTTGTCGCTATATACACGTGTCCCAAACAATAGGGAAATTTGGCTGTCAAGAGGGTGAGAGCGCTGCCTCTCCTATAATGATATCTTGCGACTCGTATACTACGTCTGCCGACAAGAGACTTAAGAGACTCGAAGAAGCGTGGAGACCACAACAAGTGTGGGCCGTGTCTCTGAATTCGGCATGCACATAGAAAGTGTTCACTGACACATGCCAGGTACCACATACCCAAAGGCGGACGGCCTGGCGGCATGGCGGTATGCGATCGGTTACGGCTTCGGTGTAGTCGTACATAGCGTCGTAGCGCTAGATCGGTGAAGAACAAGTCATCTGGCGGTTGAATATTAAAAATATTGAAATCCGAAACCGTCACTGCAAGCCGTTTTGACGAACGCCTGACAACATCTATAGTAAACCCTCTCAACCAAAACCTTTTTTGAATTTATTCGGCGTACATCATCGGCGAAAACCACCGGTGTAGCAGTCGGACAGGGAGGAGAGCGCGTGTACGTCGACATCTCCTGCAAGTTGGCTAAAGTATCTTGGAGTCGGTGGAAGATTCATCTACCAAGCTCGTAGTCTGCGGGTGTTTTGCAGCATTAAAAGGTGGGTAGATGTGTATCTCTCTTGCAACTTGCACCAGCAGCGTTTTCGCGATAAACTACTCGGAGTTACGAGTACGTCGTGTTTGGGTATGTGGGCAGCTGTATCACACTCAGCTCACGCTACGAGTACTGTTGTTGTATTACTGCTAGCTGTAGCAGTCGTAGTAGCAGCATCAGCAGCGGTGGCAGCAGCACCACCCGCAGCACCACCAGCACCACCAGCAGCACCAGCTAGCAACAGCCGAAGCAGGAGCGGCAGAAGCAGCACCATCTAGCAGTACCAGCACCAGCACCCCAGCAGCACCAGCATCGGCACCAGCACCAGCACCAGCAGCTCTATTAATAGCACCAGCAGCACCAGCGCCAGCAGCACCAGCAGCACCAGCAGCACCAGTACCAGCAGCACCAGCACCAGCATAGCAGCAGCGACAACAACAGTATTAATAGCAGCAGCAGCACTGAGTTGGTCATATGAGCTCTCCCACCAGGCATGACTTACTTGCTGTGTGGTGTCCGACGGACTACCCTGCTAAAATACGGACAGCAGTAGACTAGACGCATCAAATGTGCCCAACCAACTGCGAACATAGTCCAGCAACTATTAATACAGCTCTATCAACAATGGCAGCAGCGGCGGCAGCAGCAGCAGCAGCAGCAGCAGCAGCAGCAGCAGCAGCAGCAACAACAGCAGCAGCAACAGCAACAGCGGCAGCAGCAGCAGTAGCCGTGAGTTTCTCGTGGGCGCTCAGTCTGCCGTGTTGTGGTCTTGGGCGGACTCGATCGAGTCGACCGAGTGATCGAGTTATCGAGTAGGAATTGTTACAAGTATCATACGGAGCTGGTTTGGTCTTTCTCTCCTCCGTTATACTCTAGTGCAGTTCTCGGGCGACACAGTAGTAGCACGAGTGAGCAAATATGCCAGGAGACGGTACTTTGACCACTTGACCGACGGCAAATTTCCAATCGCATGCCTTGACTGACGCCAAACTACTAGGTTTTAGTGTGGACCGATCGGTTTGCCACCCTTTTTCGACTGGACGTTTTCCCTTGACTGGCCGTCTCCTGGCATCTTTGCGCGTAAGCAGCAACAGCAGTAGCAGTACGTACTGCGTTCCTCATCGACGTATATTCCTGGCGCTTCGAAAACAGCAGCAGCAGCAGACGTCGCACTGAAAGTAGTGCTCGTGGGCGCGCAGTCCGACTTGGTTTTTAGTCTTCGACTGACGTGAGCAGAGACGCGTCAAATTGGCTGCCGACGTGCTCTCTGGTGCCTGCGAGGGGATTTGGTTGTGCTCTCTGTTGGTGCTTCGGTCTTTTGAACGCAGCCCCAGCACATTCGAAATAACAAAGAACGATTGCGCACCTCCGACGACTGCAGTACCAGCAGTATATACAGTAGATAACCCGATGCATTCCTTCCACAACCGTCAGATTTGTCCCCTTAAAGGATTTATGGTTTCCGCGCACAGATTGAGTTGTCCCGCCCGTCCTCCCTCACCCCCCTCCCCCCCCTCCCTCTTGTTCAAACCCAGGCCCCCACGCCCCTTCGAACACTCCGCCCTCCCCTCGCCGGTTATACGACTTACAGGATACACTTGATAAACTGATGCATTTCCTTCCACAGCTGTCAGATTTTGTCCCCCTCAAAAAAGTTTTCTTTAGTTTTTGCGCACAGACTGATTAACATCACTGTTGGCCCTGGTACAAGCTACACTTCTGTAGTTTCAAGGGGAGTCGCCGACCTATATCCTTAATGAGGACGCACACCCAGTAATACGCGCGATCGGTGTATCACACACAGCTTGCAAAGATGAGTTTCGACAAAATCTTCGATCTCACAGCTGGAGTGTATTTGTATTTTTATAATATATATACGAAGCATCACACAAGCTTGCAAAGCTGAGTTTCGATAAAAAAAACATTTTTGGTCGATCTTACAGCTGAAGTGTATTTTTCATTCTTTAAATATATACGCATTGTTGGTAGTAGAGCTTACCACTTTTTCAACAACATGGTTGACGCACACTATGTGTACGAAACGAAGGGGGTTTCACCGTACAATGGTTGGTTGGTTGCGTTTCATTGGGTTAGGGCTAGGGTTAGTGTATATGATTTATAGAGTATGTCAACCATGTTGTCGAAAAGGTAAGGTACCCTCATGGTTGGCACCGTCATTACTCTAAGGATGATGGGTTTCTTCTTCAACTGCTACTTCGAAGCACACTATGTGTGCAAGACGAAGGGGGTTTCACCCACGTTGGTTGATTTGTTGCGTTTCATTCGGTTAGGGCTAGGGTTAGGGTATTTATGATGTAAAGAGTACGTCAACCTTGTTGTCGAAAAAGCGGTAAGGTACCCTCATAGTGGGTACCGTCGTTACTCTAAGGATAACGGCTTTCTACTTAAGCTGCTTCTTCGAAGTACAACCGCTGTGTGTGTTTAATGTATCGATTGCTATTAACACCGACGAATAATAACAACTCTCTACCTTCGGATGCAGTAGTATACTTGTATTATTGGTAACTCTTATACCATTGTTATTTCTCATAACGCTTTGTTGTCGATGTTCACCCTGACATCGTGCGAAGGAGACGTATGTATTCAAAGGACAACACGTCCGCGAAAAGTAGAAACGAGCGGCCGGTGTATCTACGAATCTTGCAAAGACGAGCATCGTCGACCCTAAATTCATCGAAGGCACAGCTGAATCGTTTGGACTATGTTTGTAAACATGGTTGCTGATCTGCGCTGTGGTGCTGCGATGCTGTTTTTTTGTGCTTTGGTCTATTGAACGAGAACCACCGTCGTTGCATAACCATGCTAACGGCAAAGAGCGAAGAATGGTTCATGGCTCAAGCTAGCTTGGCACCTCAACAGCAACAACAGCAGCTGCAACAGCAACAGCAACAACAGCACCCACACTAAATGCGCAAGTTGTGCGCCAAACGATATGGCCTGCGCTGTGTCACAGCTGGCACCCAGCACTAGCTCTGGCGTTCAAGCTGCGAACGAAGAACGATTCAAGCCTTCTAACTGAACAGCACCCCCCCCCCACGCAATAAACGAACGCGTTTTATTCATGAAACCTTTACCTTCTATCCTCTGAAGCAGGTCGTCACCGTGGCCGTTTCTTCATGGTCGAGAAATCAACTGAGGAAGGAGGGGATGGTGGACAAACTCCCCCGAAACGAAAAACGCCATTTAGTGAGGGAAACTGTCGCCACCGTCGGCGGGGAAGGAAACCCGGAATCGCACGGTTCGAGTCGCCTGGCCCTGCCTGGAGAAGATCGCTACAATGTTTTTCGTGGAGACGAAGCTCTTTCAAGAAACTTCACAGAAATTTATGTGGACGATGACAGAAAAATCCGAGATGAGGACAGAAAATTTCGAGATGCGTACGTCCAGAATGAGAGGGAATTCGGGGACATTTCTGCCGAAGATGAGAGAAAAATACGAGAAACGTATGTCGAGGACGACACAAGTTTCCGAGAATTTTCTACCGAGGGTCTGGACGCATTTTCCGCGTCGAGATGGCAACATCCCTCCGAGGGAAGGGGGGGAGCCAGAGGGGTTGGGGAACAAGCTAAAAGCAGCAGCAGCATTAGTGGAGCGGGAGGGGGGGGAGGGAGGGCGAGAGGGGGGTTAGGAGAAGAGGGGGAGGGGGGCAGGGAAAGAGGACGGGAAGGAGGAGGGGGAGGATGGAGGGGGACAGGGGGAAGAGGTGGGGTAGGGGGGGTAGGGAGACGGGGGCAAGGAACGTTAAGAGGACGAGGAGGACGGAGGGGGGGAGGTGGACGAGAAACAGCAGCAAGAGGAGGAGGGGAGAGCGGCAGAGGAGGGGGGAGCTCACCGCAGCCCCCCGGGTTTGTTGTGCATGCGGAGGCGGTGCTTGGGTGGCTGGGGGTAGAGGGGTTGACGCCTGAAGTGCTGAGAAGGGCCAAGCGGGGGCTGCGAGAAGAAGGAGTGGTGAGAGAGAGAAGAGAGAGAGGAATGGGGCATCGGTTATTTCGTCGTTAGTGCCGTTGTGCTCAGCGTGTCAATGACCCGGCGCGGGAGAAGCTTAAAGCTTGCTCCTGGGCATGACAAAACAAATAACAAGCAATGGCGCCGACAACGCGAAACCTACTGGATGAGACATATTATTGTGTTACGGATTATCAACAACTAGTTAAATCGTCAAAACCCAAAGCTCACGTTAAATAGCGTAGGCCAGCCAAAGAAATGGCACTGGTATTCGGGCGCAAATATCGAATGCTTTTTTGGCAAAAATATCTTGTTGGGGGACAGGGCTCCTGACCTCCCCTAAAACGCCCGAATCATCACACACTTTTTTCGTTTTTTTTGGGGGGGGGTTATCCCTAGGCCATGGGGTTTGTTTCATCGGGTGCAACTTTTTTTTTTTTTTTCGACGCGTGCTACGATAGTGTTGTTAAGGTATACCGTTTTTTGGCTGAAATGGTTTTTGAACAACGGGACTTCCTTAACCCAATATCGTGGGAAATACCGCGTGCTAGGGTATAGAGGTATTAAGGTATACCGTTTTTTGGCTGAAATGGTTTCTGAATGACGGCGGCTTCCTCAAACAAAAAACGTCGGAAATGCCGCGTGCTACGGTATAGAGGTATTAAGGTATACCGTTTTTGGGTGGAAATGGTTTCTGAAGGATGGGGCTCCTTAACCAAAAATCGTGGGAAATAGGCCATTTTTTTTCTTCGTTTGCAATGGTTCTCGTTGTGTACCTAGGCCATGTGGGATTTTTTCCGTCCGGTACTCGTACTGCAATGGTTCTCGTTGTGTACCTAGGCTATGGTGGGATTTTTTTGTTCGTCCGGTACTCGTGCTGCTGTACCTAGCGGTTTTGGCTTTTCTCCAACAACTCAGTTTTTTTCTGGGAGAGGTCTCCTTCAGCTCCCATTATTGAGGAGAAATTGAAGAGAACCCTCCGAAAAAAAAAGTGCTGCTCCTCTATTGTAGCACGCGTCGAAAACAACAACAATGGTTGGTGGCACCCCTGCCGTACTATTAGTACTATTGGCATACTATTAGTAGCATGTGTCAAAGCTTCCATACACGTACCAGGTACCTGGTAATGACGTATTCAGGCGTTTGCTTTGTCTGGGTTATTCGATAGGTTTCCCGGTACCCTTGTCTGAACCCCCCCCCCCCCCCCCCGTCTCTCCATCGCGTTTGCTGTACTGCTGGTCTGTTGCTCTACGCTTATCGTTGCTGTGCGGCGGCGCTGCCTCGCGACTTGCTGTGTCTTGTGCTGTGCTGCGACGTCCTGTTGCCGTGCGCTGTGTTCTGCTATGCGACGCTATCCCGCGCCATGCCGCGTTGTGCTGTGCGGCGCCATGCTGTGCTTCCCGGCGCCGCTCTGCTGTGCTGCGAAACACACAACCCTATTCTGCCATATTTTTCGGTGACAACAACAACAACCCATCGCCATTACTAACGGCAACGGCCAAAAGGCGGCGAAGATGTGGCGGGGCCTGCTGCACGTGGCCCTCCTCCACCACGACGCCACCAAAAAAGCTACCCCAAGAGCGTTCCCGAAAACGTTCTCCGGATCGGTCCGCGAGCCCCCCTGCGACGCCTCAGAAGATAAAGCTTCGGATGGTAGGGGGGCGAGGAGGGGCGGGGTTGCGGCGATACCGCTGAGCGTGGCGATCGAAACATGCGGCTATCTTCTGCGGCTCTGGGGATACAAGTGAGTTGGAGGGCTTTTGTGGGGGCGTGGATCGGGGGGGGAGGGGAAACGCTTGTCTTTTCGAAACAATGCGTAGTGTGTTCATGCATCCGTCTGTTCCACCAGTTTTATCGATCAAATCTCGTCGGTCCAAGCCATCGATCTAAACCCGTCTATCGGTTGATGCAGTTCATCGATCTTTTCCGCCTGTTTATGCGAAACCCAATTCCCTTGATCGCACCCATGGATTCATCCATCGATTTATTCCCGACTTCCTGCACTACCCTGCTGTAGCTCTTCTTCTCCCTCCCCCCCGCCCCGCCGATTGCCCATCACCCATGCCCCCTGCCCCGTTTTCCCGCTCGCCCATGCCATATTGTCGTGCTTGCAAGTGAACCGGCTCTCTTGAAATGGGGTTCTGAATACTTTTTCCCAACCCCCCCCCAACGCCCGCCCCCCCCCTTCCGCCCACTCTCCTCTCTCCTCCCTCCCTCCCTCCCTCCCTCCCTCCCTCCCTCCCTCCCTCCCTCCCTCCCTCCCTCCCTCCCTCCCTCCCTCCCTCCCTCCCTCCCTCCCTCTCTCCCTCCCTCCCTCCCTCCCTCTCTCCCCAATATATGTATTGTTCACTCCTTGACCGGTGCTGCTTTTCATATAGGAGGGAGGCGTTTTTGGGAGGCATCACAACGGGGGACACTTTGCAGACGCGCGAGGTGGGTCCGTTGTTTTCGTAGTTTGTAGAGCTGTGAATCGGCACGACTTTTAAAGTCGCCAACTAGTTAGTAGTCGGACTAGTAGTTACCAGGTAGTCATTGTGGAAGTGTGGTGAGCTTAAGCTTTATTTTTCCCCTTCCGCCGGAGGATAGAAAGAAAAAAAAAGAAATCATTGCCCCAAGGTGCCGACTATCCGACTTATTGGGTTTCCATAACTTGCTGGAAGGATTATTTAATGCAGGATGCTTTTTTCTTTTTGGGGCGATGGCTTAACGCCTTTGCGACTGGAAACCCTTTGTTTTTAACAAATTTACTTGAATTTAGTATAGGGAGGGATTTTGGGGCTCCAAAGGAGTGAATATGCCTTTGCGACTGGAAACCCTTTTAGGGGGCAAATTTACTTGAAGTTAGTATAGGGAGGGATATTGCGGCTCTAATGGAGTTAACGCCTTTGCGACTCGAAACCCTTCTCGGGGAAAAAATTACTTGAAGTTAGTTAATATAGGGAGGGATTTTGGGGCTCTAATGGGGTTAACGCCTTTGCGACTGGAAACCTTTTTGGGGGACAAATTTACTTGAAGTTAGTGTAGGGAGGGGTTTTGGGACTTCAAAGGGATTGAGGAGCTCTTCTTTTATACCTCACCCCCCCAAAAAAAACTGATTTTGAGTGGGCTGAAACTGCGCGCCCGATTTTGACCAAACCAATGGCCTAGGTATAAAATATGTTTCGTGTTGCAATGTCAAGGAATTAATGGGGTGTTAGTCTCCAAAGTAAGCCCTGTAACAGCGACACAAGAGACTATGGTAATTTTTTGGCGATTTTTTTTTGGGGGGGTTTAAGAAGGAGCAAAAAGAAGGAGCCCCCGTTTTTTTCGAAAAGGTTGTCGCCGAAAAGTGCTGCCTCTGTCGTACGAGCGAGCATGCACGAGCCTGTTCGTCCGTGATTCGACGCCAAACGCATGCTACGATAGAGGTATACCTTTTTTCGGCGAAAATGGTTTCCGAATGACGGGGGCGCTCCTTAACCCAAAAACGGTCGGAAAAAAAATAAATAATGGGCCATTTTTCTTTGTGCATGATGATGATTCTCGTTGTGTACTTGTGAAGGCAATGTGGATTTTTTTATACGGTAGTAGTTTCTTTTTTTTTTCTCCAAATCAGTTTTTGGGGAGAGGTCTTGACCCCTTTACGGCTGGGACCCCTTTTTGGGGACAAAATTACTTGGAATTAGTATAGGGAGGGTTTGGGGGCTCAAAAGGGGTTAACCCCTTTACAGCTGGGACCCCTTTTTTGGGGACAAAATTACTTGGAATTAGTATAGGGAGGGGTTTGGGGGCTCTAAAGGGGTTAAGCTCCCCCCCCCCCAAAAAAAAGGAACCTCAGAAAAAAAAGTGGCACACCTCTGTCGTAGCAGGCGTCGCATGCCGCGATATAGAGGCGCGCATCACTTCTTTTTTTTTCCCTGAGGCTCTCCACTTTGGCACTTTAGGAGGTTCAGACACCTCCCGAAAACCGATTTTGAGAGAACAAAACAAAACTACTACATGTACTTACCGAATAAAAAAAAACCGTGGTCTAGCTAGCTAGGTACATACACCAGGCCGGTCGCCCCCCGGTGGCGTATCAGGTTATCCTCGAGCCTTTTGTAGGTCAGTTTCGTGAGTTCGAATCCCCCCGAGTGCATACTCGTATAAATTCGTGGGGACTTTTTCGTGTGCACAAATTGACTTGCGGAGAGCGCGACGACACTTGATGGAAAATCGACGAGCAGTGGGATTGCTGAACCCTATGCGCGATAAAAATTGAAGGGAATAACCGGGGGGAAGGGACGACACCTCCTGTGACCACGGCTTGTCCAGAAGCTGGAAAGTAGATGTGTGTGAAAAAAAACACTCACGCACACAACAAGAATAATGCAATATTAAAGGGATTTTTTTTAACGTTATGTGGGTCAAGGAACCCCCCGTCACTCAGAAACAATTTTCGCCAAAAAAAGGTATACCTTTATACCAAATGCCTCTATCGTAGCACGCGTCTAAGGAGCTCTGCGCCTCTCCCCAAAACGGATCGTTTCGGGCAAAAAACGAAATTACTACCGGTGTGTGAAAAGCTTATGAAAAACCAACCCCACGGCCTACTACTACTACTACTTCTACTACTACTACTATTACTACTACTGCTAGTACTACTACTACTACTACTACTACTACTACTACTACTACTACTACTACTACTACTACTACTTCTACTACTACTACTACTGCTACTACTACTACTACTACTACTACTACTACTACTGCTACTACTACGACTTCTTCTACTACTACTGCTACTACTACTACTACTACTACTACTACT
Organism: Undaria pinnatifida; assembly: GCA_012845835.1. Taxonomy (NCBI): domain Eukaryota; class Phaeophyceae; order Laminariales; family Alariaceae; genus Undaria; species Undaria pinnatifida. The sequence continues at coordinate 3,969,163 of JABAKD010000023.1, read as the reverse complement.
ACTACTACTACTACTACTACTACTACTACTACTAGTATCACTACTACTACTACTACTACTTCTACTACTGCTACTACTACTACTGCTACTACTACTGCTACTAGTATCACTACTACTACTACTACTACTACTACTACTGCTACTAGGTATGCCACGGGAATCACAAAACAAAAAAAAACAACGATATTCCGAAGATTTTTTGTTAAGGTTTGTTGTGTCCGTATTTTTTTGTTGTATGCCCGTGGTTTGTTTGTGTCTTGTATCCAATATTTGTTTGTATGCCCGGGTTCGGTGGGTGTGTTGCGTTCTGTTTTTCACAGATGTGTGTGTGTGCCCGTCATTTGTTCTTGTGCGATGTCCGTGGATGCGATTGATGCTCCCCTCCTCAACCCCCCCGTACCCCCGTCCCCCCCTCCCCTCCCTCACTCCACTCCTTCCCTCCCTCCCTCGCCCCCTTCCTCCATCTGTCCACCGCGTTGTGTGTATCTTCCTCCTTCCCCCCCCACGTCCTCCGATGCAACGCTTCAGATTTTGCTGGCGCTCGCCTGGCTGATGGCCAAGGCAAAGGTGTTCCACGCATACGAAAAGGCGTGCTTGGTCCCCCCCCTCCCCCCCCTACCTCCTCTTTCGTCCACAACGGGATCGATGAAGGCAGGACCGACGGCGACAGGATCGGTAACAGGATCGATAACTGGATCAGCAACAGGACCGAGTGTACCGACAGCCGGCCGTTCTCCGTCAACGTCGAGAGCATCGACGGGAGAATCGACAACAGGGTCGAGGACGGCAGGATCGAGGGCGACAAAGCCGGCAACAGGATCAAGTGCATCACCAATACCCCGCCGTTCTCCTTCTCCTTCCGCTCACGTTGCTCCCTCTAGAGATCCCGTTGAACGTCAGCCGCAACAGCGGCAGCAGCAGCGACCGCAACCCCACCAGCGCCAACATCAAGCGGCCGATCTGGTTCCGTTTCGGGGCATCCCTGATTTGGCGCGACAATCGGTTCCGTTTCGGTTTCGGGAAGACACTGCTCCGCCGCCGATTCCATGGGACGTCTCCGGATCACCCACCAATACGAGGATAGCCGGAGAAAATTTCGCTCTTTTCTTGGCCCAGGAAACCACGAGTTGGAACAGAGAACCGGGAGGAGGACGGGGGGTGGGGGCGGGGAGGAGGGGAGGGGACGGGGGGGGTGGAGCAGGGGATAGGGGACGGGGTGGGGGCGGGAGGGATGGTCTGGCGAGAGCGCTGGGAGCGGCACGCGAGCTGATGTGCTGCTACGGTCGGCTCGAGGCTGAGCTGAGAATTGTGGAGGTGTGCGAAGGGTCTTAATACCGTACCGACTTGGTTTAGTGCTGAAAAAGTAGTACCTGGTTGTTTCCTACCTATGATACTGCTGTGCAGTAATGAGGAGCATTTTTGGCCCAAGAACGTACTATTTAGGTACAGCAATGTTTTCCTACACTAACTCCAAGTAATTCTTCACCCAAGCACCTACTACTGATAAGGCATATTTTCCTACACTAGTTCCAAGCATTTTTATTTTTAAACCGAAGAAGGTATCAGTGATATTGTTGTTTTCCTGTATTGGCTCCAAGTAGTTTTGCACGCAAGAACGTGGTAAGGATGATACTACTTCCTACACTAGTTCCAAGTAGTTTTTCACTCAAGAACGAGGTCAAGACGAAAAACAGTTTCCTACCGGTACACTTGTTAATAGCCCCTCTTCGTTTGCGCCCGAGAACGTGCTATTGACAATATTAATATTTCCCTACATCAGTTCCAAGCAGTTTTGGCGCACAAGAACGTACTACTGCTGTAGTCAAAATACTATTTTCCTACACTAGCTCCAAGTAGTTTTACGCCCAAAAACGTAGGTGCATGCAGTGCTGAACGGGGGTCAATTGAAGCCTGTTAGAAGCGCCCTTTTTTTTTTTGGGCATGAAAATTACTTGGAATTAGTATTAATAGGATTTTTTTTTTGACGCGTTCCACGATAGAGTTGTAGTAGCATTTTTTTTTTTTTTTTTTTTTTTTTCATCCTCCGGCGGATGGGGAAAAATAAAGCTTTAGCTCACCACACTTCCGCGTATTTTCATACGCGTCGTGTGTCGATTTAACTCAGTTGCTTTCGCAGCCCAACGCTAGCTGGCGCACCCTTCGAGTCCCATTGTAGGTATAGCGTAAGCTGTCCCTATCATTGGTCCTCGTTACAACCCCGGCAGCGCAAGCTGCCGTTGTTGTTGTAGTAGCAGCACTTTTGGGGGTAAAACAAAATCTGAAGGATTTTTGCTAACCTTGACCCGAAATCGTCGGAATTTCGTTTTTTTTTTTTTTGGGATATGTTTTTTTGTTCATACCTAGGCCATGGATGGCAGTTAGACGCGTTTCACGATGCGTAGAGGTGGCGTTTTTCTAGTTTTTTTTTTTTTCCTTTTTTCAAGTGCTTGTTAACCCTTTTACAACTGAAACCCGTTTTTGGGGACAAAATTACTTGGACTGAGTATAGGGAGGGGTTCGGGGGCTCTAAAGGGGTTAACCCAAGATTGTCGGATTTTTTTATTTTTTTATTTTTCTTCTTTTCCCCGCGATATTTTAATTTTAATTCCTGGAGTAAGTAGGTCATGGGAATTTTTTTTTCATATCGGGTGGTACTTTTTCATTGCTCCTTCTACATGAGTTTTTCGGGTGGGGAATAGACATGCTGAAGCAGGGGCCATCAGAAAAAGAGATGGGTGAAGCTCTTCTTATCGATCGTTGCGGCGGGATGTAGAGCTCTTTCTGTGAAGAGCTTTGCCAAAAAAAAAAAAACGTGCCGTACCACCGTAGCTTGTTGTAATAGAGTGCTCTCTGTGGAACGACAGTGTGTACCTGGTAGGTTCGACGTGAAACCATGTCATGGTTGAGGTAAAACCCGGGGAGGTTATATGTCATTTGGTGTCACACTCACGTCAAGGCCATTATAGATGGGCGATAATGTCGGTGACGATGATGGGACAAGCATGACGCCCCTCATCTCACTACCCTGCACTACCGTGCACCGCCCTGCCTAGCCCTGTCACGTCTGTCTTTCAGCATTCTATTAAGGGAAATAATGCATATAAGCTTTGAGCCTAGCCAACGAGCCATGAGGAGAGACCAACCAAAGACACCGGAGCCCATGGGGGGCACGCTTCCCAACACCGACCAACCACGCATCCCCCACTCGGAGTGCTGTCACAATGCGCCTTGGGGACTCGTGCTTGCTACGATGGAGGCATTCATCGCAGCCCTTTTTTTTTGCGAAAATGTTTTCCGGAGGTGACGGAGCTCCTTGACCCAAAATCGTTGGAGTGTCAAATCTTGTTTTTGCGGTAAATTTTCGGTTGTACTCCCTAGGCCACGATATGTGTGTGTTTTTTTTCACAGAGAGCTAGCTCCTCGTGTAAGCGTTATAAGGCTCGGTTTGGGTAAGCAACTGGTTAACCTTCTGTGAGTTGTCAAACGAACTAATACCCCACTAATTCCTTACCAAATGGCGTCGTCGACAGACAGACCATGGTTTTTTGGGTCGTGGGTTCGAATCCCAACATCCGCCAAACAATTTAAATGAACTTTTACGACTTGCCCCATGCATGTCGAACTTGAAAAATACTCTCCCAGGTATATACCCAGGAAATGAAACCGCTTGGATACTGACACACGTCCGCCCGCAATATCCGGCCGACCTGCTATCCCGCCGTGTCAGGTGGGGGATAGTGTTGTAAGGCTTAGTTTGGGTAAGCAACTGGTTAACCTTTGTGCAAGTGGTCAAACGGACTAGTACCCCTCTAATTCCTGAACATGAGGAGCCTAAGAAGAAGGCCCACCCCCAGCCGTAGCTTAGGCGGTAGACGCGTGCTACGAGAGAGAGATGAGCCACTTTTTGTTTTCAGAGGTATCTGGCTTTCGGAGCTTTAGACCTCTCCCACAAAAACTGTCTATTTTTGGAGAAGAAAAAGAAAAACTGCTATATTTTGGAAGTATCGGATGAAAAATCCCAAACCCTAGGTACAAAACGAGAACCCCATGTGAAAAAAAATGGCCTATTATTTCTTCTTTTCCCGACGATTTTGGGTTAAGGAGTCCCGTCATTCACAAAAAAAAAATGAGAAGAAAAGCGACACCTCTCGTATCGTAGCACGCGTCGGTAGTGTGTTCGCCACAACCGCAACGCCTCGTTTTGGGGTCTCTACAAGTGATTTTTCCCTGAAGAGTGCTAGGATGGAGGTAGCATTTTTTTTTTTTTTTTTTTTATTCTCCGGCGGATGGGGAAAAATAAAGCTTTAGCTCACCACACTTCCGCGTATTTTCATACGCGTCGTGTGTCGATTTAACTCAGTTGCTTTCGCAGCCCAACGCTAGCTGGCGCACCCTTCGAGTCCCATTGTAGGATGGAGGTAGCACTTTTTTGGTAGATACACACACATATATATACATATACATATGCCGTAGTTGAGTGGATACCCGCGGCCATATGGATTCAGTTTGCACATTGGATCAATTTCACTTGTTTGTGCGCCTTCTTCGTATCGGGCGTTTTCAGGGCGGGAAAGCGTAGTATTTCCCGCACGAATTTCGGTTTCATTTTTGTTTTTTCGGATCTTCTTAGGGCTCCAGCACCTTTGTGTGACCACGGACTCTAGATGTTTGACAAGAGTAAATGTGAGACAACAACAACAACAACATAGCTGAATTGTCGGTGCTGCTTAACGCCTCCACGACTGGAAACCCGTTGTCGGGGACAAAATTACTTGAAGTTGGTATAGGGAGGGGTTTTGGGGGCTCTGGAGGGGTTAATTACAGCCTTTACAACTGGAAACCCGTTTCGGGGACAAAATTACTTGAAGTTAATATGGGTAGGGGTTTTGGGGGCTCTGGAGAGGTTAATTACCGCCTTTACAACTGGAAACCCGCGTATGAAAATACGCGGAAGTGTGGTGAGCTAAAGCTTTATTTTTCCCCATCCGCCGGAGGATAAAAAAAAAAAAAAAAAAAACGTTTGCGGGGACAAAATTACTTGAATTTAGTGTAGGGAGGGGTTTTGGGGGCTCTGAAGGGTCTAATTACCGCCTTTACAACTGGAAACCCGTTGTCGGGGACAAAATTACTTGAAGTTAGTGTAGGTAGGGATTTTGGGGGCTCTGGAGGGGTTAATTACCGACTTTACAACTGGAAACCCGTTTTCGGGGACATGATTACTTGAAGTTAGTATAGGTTGGCGTTTTGGGGGCTCTGCAGGGGCTAATTACCGCCTTTACAACTGGAAACCCGTTTTCGGGACAAAACTACTTGAAGGTAGTATAGGTAGGGGTTTCGGGGGCTCTGAAGAGGTCAACGCCATTACAACTGGAAATCCTTTATTTTTGGGACAAATTGGTTGGAGTTGGCACAGGGAGGGGTTTCGGGGGCTCTGAAGGGATAACTTGACCTAAAAATGTCGGAGTAGCATTTTCTTTTTTCGAAGTTCGTACCAGTATGTTTTTCTTGTACCAGGTAAAGCTTTACAGGCATACGCAATGGGTTTGGTTCGTCTGGTTTTTACGCTCTTTTTTTTTTGTCGAAAATGTATCTTTTGGTTTGAGGTGGGGTATGGAACTCGAGTCAAGTGCGTAGATCCAAGGAATGAAAAAAAAAAAAATGGCACCTCTGACGTAGCACGTATTGTCGCGTGTCCATGTATCCATGCGAGTGCTGTTTGGCTGTGTACCGGTGCCGATGCTGCTGTTGGTCTACGTCCGCCCGTGTGTGCCTGTTCGTACAGATGTGTACGTGTTTTTCCGTCTTTGCTGTGTAAAAACATTGGGTCTTTCCCCACTTGATGTTCTCATCCCCCCGTCCCCCCTATTTATGGTCATTCGAATACGGCCATGCACAAACTGGGTACACCCCCCCGCCCGCCCCCTCCCCCCCCCCCCCACTCCTTCCGCCCACCTTACCCTCGCGCACACGCACCGGTGGGGATACAAGGACAGGGTCTTGAGGTGGCCAGAGAAAAAATGCTCGAGAAAATGCGCGGCCTTGATGAAGACGTTCGTCACCGGTCTCGCCGCGCCAAACCGACGGAAACGCCGGGGAGGAAACCGACCCCAAGACCGAACACGATACCGAATCCGAATCCGAAGTTTGCGAACCCGAATCCGCATGAAGAAAAGTCGAATCCGAATCCGGAGTCCTTGAGTGCGAGGTCGACGACGACATCGAATACGAAAATGATGACGAAACCGAAATCGAACCGGAATCGGAGGACACCACCGAATCCGAACTTAAATCCGAGCTCGAATCCAAGTCCGACTTCACACCTCTCTCCAAGGACGACACTTTGTCCGGGTCCGAATCATGCGACGATACCGAATCCGAAACCGAATAGAAAAAGCGCCAGGGAGAGGGGCGTGACGCCCTTCTTGCTGTCGCTATGGGGAAAGCCAGAAGAGGAGGTCTCTCGGACGCTCTCCTCAATCGCGAGGGCCCGGTCGTCTCTGGCAGCCGCGGAAGAGGCTCGAGGGCACGGGGGGCGGTGGTGTCGGTGGATTTCTTCTGCCATTGGGGAGGCGGATTTGGAGAGGGAAACGGGAATGCAGGAGGCGATGGTGATGGGACTGGGGATGGGGGGGGAGGGGGATGGATCAGGTTTCAACTATTTTTCCGCGGCGGGGAGGAGTGTTAGCCCCTTGGGGAAAGGAGGTAGTGGGATTGGGGGGCGGGGGGCGGGTACGCTCGGAGCTCCTCATAGAGAGGTATCGGAGGCGTGTACGGCGGCGGGGATGGGGTCAATGGTCCACGGTACTCTCGGAGAGGTAGGCAGAGGCAACATGAGGCCGCTATCGTCACCATCATCAGCGGTGGCGGCGGCGGCCGGACGGGGGGGGGCAGAGGGGGCGGAGGGCGTGGCGGAATCTGGGGCGTTCGCGCGGGCGAAGGTCCTCCAGCGGAGGCTGGAGAGCCGCCTTCGTGAGATACCGGCGCCACCACCCCCAGAAGACTGGGAGTTGCAAAGATTGGCAGGTGTTTTGCGATCGGTGGCAGAGGATGTTGACTTGCGCTTGGGAGGACGAGAGTTGGTACGGTCGCTCGAGGAGGTGGGGAGGATCGAGGATGTGGACGGGATGGAGAGGGGCCGGGAGGAGGAGGGCGGGGGGTGGGAGGGAGGGGCCTTGGGAGGGGGAGGGGGAAGAGGAAGGGGGGTGGAAGAGGGGAGGACGAGGGCGGGACTTGATGGCGGCCCCGCCGTCAATTGTGACTGTTATCGCTGCCTTGCCTTGGCGGGTGGTGGTGTTGGTAGTGATGGTGGTGGCGGTGTTAGCGGTGGTGCTGGTGGCGAGAGCGGTGACGAGGGTGATGTTGCCAGAGGTAGAGCCGGGCGGAAGATAAGGTGGTCTGATAAAGACGAGCTGGAGCGAGCGAGAGAAGGGAACCGGCGGAGGCTGGCCGAGTTGGTGGCGGCGCACGTCGGGGCGATGCCGCTAGAGCTTCGCGGCGTGAAATGTCCGTACGTTTAATACCAACATTTATGCAATCCGGGCTGTGTTGTTGTAGTTGTAGTCTAGAGTTTTGGTGGTCGTGGTGGTGGTGGCTAGTGACGGGTGTGGTGGTTTGTTGGCGGGGGGGGGGGGGGGGTGAGGATGTTTCTGGCAAGAAAATTGAAGCCGGGGAAGAGGAGCCAGCGCGATTCAAATGAGGATATACCGGTTGTTCTGATAATTTTTTGTTTCAAGACTAGTAGCGCGAAGAAGAAGCGTGCTACGATAGAGGTTCATCGCTTTTTTTCGGAGGTGTTCCTCAACTTGGGAGCTTAAGACCTCTTCCAAAAAATGATTTGGAAATAAAAATAAAACTGCTATCATACCGGATGAAAAATCCCATGGCATAGGTACACGACAAACACCATGCAGAAAATAAGGGGGGCGTATTTTCCGACGATTTTGGGTTAAGGTAAGTCCTGTCATTCAGAAACAATTTCAGCCCAAAAGAGGTACCTGGTATACCTTAATGCCTATTTCATCGTAGCACGCGTCAGAAGCGTTGGTCGGGCTGCGCGCTGGTCGGGTTGCGCGAGCGAAGGCCTTTGAAGGACAAGGAATGTTGTTTCGGGCGAGGCTTTTGAGATCTTCACCGTAGGAAAGCTCAGACTTTTTTTCCGCTGCACCCTTACCGTGAGATGACGCGGGTGGTAGACGCATTCTACGATATAGAGGTACCACTTTTTGTCAGACACGGTTTCTGGATGACGAGGATCCTCAACCAAAAATGGTCGGAAGTAAGACATTTTTTCCTTGCATGATTCTCGTCGTTGTACCTAGGGCACGCGGGGGGCTTTTTCATCCGGTAGCATCAGTTATATTTCTCTTCGAATCATCGGTTTTCGGGAGAGGTGTCTTGAGCTCCGAATTTGAGGAATCGTTCAGAAAAATGGTGGTGCACCTCTATAGTAGCTCGCGTGTGGGTAGTAGTGATGATGAGGCGGGATGGTGGTGGTGGCCAGGGGTGGGGGGAGGGTTTGGAGCGGGGACGATAAAACGGTTGCATAGTTTCTATCACAGATTAAGGCTACGGTAGAGGGGGGAGTCTTACTACGGTAGCCCCCCCCAACTTTTCTTTAACGAAATCGCCGGTTTTGAAACTCGGTGTCACTCGCGCGAGTGACACCGAGTCACTGACGAAAAAAAGTGCCCAAAAGGGGGTACTACAAAACAACACACCCCCCCCACGCCGACTTGTTCGGTCACCATGCTTGTCCTTTATTTAGGCAGGCATGCTGCGATAGAGAGGGTACGAGTTTTTGGCCGTTGTTTTTTTGTTTATGAATACGGCAGGGTGCTCCTTAAGGAACTGGAAAGCAGCCTGTTTTGGGGACACTTTACTTGGAATTAGTGTGGGGAGGGGGTTTGGGTTTCTATTTAAAGGGGATTTAGAACCCCAAATCGTCGGAATTCCCTTCTTGGTAAACTTGCAATATGAAATATTTTTTGTATGTATACCTAGGCCATGGACCTGGTCTATCACAATCGGGTTTGGTTTGCATTTTCAGTTTTCTCAAACGCAAGCCTTTGGGTGGGTGAGTGTTAAGTAGCTGGGGTGAGGCACAGAGCAAGAGTGTCCACCCTGCAGGTTGGCCAAGTAAGCATGTTAAGCATGACCTCGGTTGTTACCCACTAACTCAGAAGAAGCGGAAGAAAAGCAGCTTGCGTTATTTATTGTTTTCTCCGGATCGGGCTGGCAAACTGAGCTAAGAGGTGAGTGCGTATCCCGAAGACAAAACGCTGTCCTGTCAATACAAAAACGGCCAATTACCCATTTAAGGTGGATAATTACGACCATTCCAATGACGTACCATAACACTAGCCCACCCTGATGAGCCAGCCGCATATGTACAGAAATATATGCGAAAATCGAGGAAACCCCGGTTCTACGAACTAGGACATGAGTCGAAGATACACACGCGGCTCCTCAAAACCCACTCAAAATTCACGCCCACACCTCTGAACGGATAGGCTTTGCAAGCCGGGGAAGACGCTAGAGGTGCACCACTGTTTTTCTGAGGTCCCTCACTTTCAAGACCTCTCCCATAAACTGATTTGGAGAAAAATAAATCTGCTATGTAGACCGGATGAAAAATCTCATGGCGTCCAGAGGTACACGACGAGGATCATGCAAAAAAATTGCCTATTTCCGGCGATTTTTTGTCAAGGAGCCCCGTTATTATTTCAGAAGCCATTTCTCACGAAAAGTGCTGGACCTCTATAGACTGTGGTGGCACGAGCCAAGAATTGCGATAGAAGGAGTAGAGCTCCTCGAAGTCAGGAGCCCCAGAAGCAAAAGGTGTTACACATTTATTTCCCGTTTTGCGTGCGTCTATTAATAGAGAGTGTGCTACTGTTGCTTTATGTAAGGATATTCGATTTACAATCGGAACGGCATCTACGCTATATTGTCGAAGGGCAAAATCAAGAATAGATAGAGTGTTCCTTGCTGTGGCGGTCGACGAAACAAGTGGAGGACGAGATACCGGGGTATGGTGAATGAAGAAGCACGGTCCAATGCTGCGATAGGGGGGGGGGTCCCTTTTTGGGCTCTTTCTTGACGCGTGCGCTACGATAGAGAGGTGCGCACCACTTTTTTTTTCCGAGGTTCACCCCAATTTGGGAGCTCAAGAGACCTTTCTCCCCAAAACTGATCTTTGGAGAAAATATAACTGCTACGGGGTACCGATAGATGATGAAAAATCCCACATCTATCTGGCGCATAGGTACTCAACGAGAATCATGCAAAAATAATAAATGTGGCGTATTTTCCGACGATTTGGGGTCAAGGAGCCCCATCGCAGCACGCGCTTTTTTCGGTGGCTCGGGGCCAGTCGCGCGAGTGACCGCCCTGCATCCTTGCGGCCAGAGGCTCTTTCGTGCTGTTTTAATTTCACGAGAGATATGAATCCCCCAGAACGGGATGGTTTTCTATGCGCTGCGCCGAACAAAAATTGACCCGAAATTCGTCGAACTCACGACTGACGTCCTTGAAAATAATTTTATAAAATCACCTACTATGTACGTACGAGCAACGCGTTTTTGTGGATGAGGTACAACAACAGAGAGTCGCTCGTGCGAACAGTGAAAAGGGGAATACGACGCGTGTGCTAGGATAGGAGGTGTGTGCACCACTTTTTTTTCTGGGCAGGGTTCCTCAATTTGGGACTTAGGACCCTCTCTCTGCCCAAAAAATTGATTTGGAGATAAACATAAACTGCGCTACCACCGAATGATGAAAAAAAAAGCGTGTTTTCGGACGATTTTGGGTTAAGGAGAGCCTCCCGTCATTCAGAAACCATTTCAGCCAAAAAAAGGTATACCTTGATATGTCTATCGTAGCATTGGTCATACCCACCCTATCGCAGCCTTCATCCGACAAGAAAACCCGCGGAAATCAAAACGATGCGCATTTTTCTTTATTATATCATTGCAGTACAAATGCAGCGCCAAATAAATATCGTTGTTGTATTGCAAGAAGAAGCGGGGGGCAACGATATATATTATAAGGAACCACAGGCGAAATAGAAAAAACGAGATGCACACATGTAAATGCACTGTAAATTCTGCGCGCCAACGATGTGTGCATCGCTATACTGCAAGAAGCAGCAGGACAACAAGGGAAATCAAAACGATCCACACATACATTGATGCAGTTGTACATGCAGCGCCAACGATGTGCGTTGTTGGTCGTTGACGTTTTGTTTTCTCGGTGTAACGCTTAATTGATTGAGCTTGTTGGAAACGTACGAAGAGGGTATCATTTCAAAGCTACGAGGGGAGTGCGACGTAATCAAGCGTTTACCTTTGGCGTGATCGCGCAGCAATACGAGTAGGACCATGCTGTCTGCCCCCCTCCCGTACGAGCCTTTGCGTTGTTGGCGTCGTCTTCCGGACAAGAACTTTATCATTTCGCCAAAACCAGCAATATGGCCGGTGCCGTAATCGTCAGTTCTCGTCGTCAAGTTTTCCTCGCTGAAGTCGCAAAAGGGTTAATGTATAGCCCAAGATCGTCGGAGTACTACTTCGGTGCTTTTTTTCTGTTGTAAAATATTCGTTTTTGCATACAAACCTATAGGCCGTGGAATAATCCATCCGGTATAATAGTACTTTCGCTCTGCCCCACACTGCTGTGGATACCAAATCTCCTTCGCACCTAGATAGTAACGCCTCATTACACGCTTGATAAGGTCAACAGAGGTGCCCCAGACTCCGTCCGGGCTGACCCAAGACACCGACCCGCACCTACCTCCTCGGTGTGGCCTCCGCACGACACTGTGAAAAGCCGCGTGGTGCTGGGTAGGTGTGAGGGAAGGGACGCATATGAGAAGCTTGAGAAGACAGGAAAGGAGGAGTGAGAACATGGGGGTGGGGTGAGGCTCACAGAGTTCGCTTCCCCCCAGCATCGCTGCTGCGCTCTCTCTTCTGGACCTTTACCTGTGGAACGTAAGGAACGTTCTCCTAGATGTTCTATATTTTTATGAGCGCTCAAGGCGCTTACATCCATCTATCTTGTCCAGAGGAGGAACGTTCCATTACCGAGAGCGCTCTTGTGGTATAAGCTAGCTAGATTCTACGGGTTATCTTCTCCACTCAGAATATTCCGTTCAAGAGAATCTTACACACATACCCAAAATAACGCTACGACAGAGGTATCACTTTTCGTGTGATTTTTTTTTTTTTTTTTCCTGTGAATCAGTTACTTTTTTTTTGTGAGGTCTTAGTGTCTCCCAAGTTGAAGACGGAACCTCAGAAAAAAATTGGTGATGCTCCCCACCTCTATCGTGTAGCACGCGTCCGGGGGCGAGTGACCCCCTTTTTCGCGCCGTTTTCATTTCGCGAATATGGGTTCGCAACGGAATGGCTAGCGACGCTGCGCCAAGCAAAAAACCCGCCCATAGATAAAAGAGTTTTCGTCAGTGAGGCTAGGCACAGAGTCGGGTCACTCGTGTGCGAGTGGCTCAAATTATGTTGCCAAAAACGGGGTAACCCCCCCTGTATACCCTAGCCTTGGTCAGACCCGACCCGCAGCCGGTCATGACCCGGGAAAATACCCCCCGGATTTTTGGCGTTTCAAATCAGATTCAACGTGCAGTACACTGCAGCACCCTCAGCAACAACTTTTCTTGTCCAGTTGTATGCACCCCCACCTTTCGCACACACATCTTCCGGAGAAACGAACTTCAAACCAGAGTCGTCGCAAGTCCACAAAAGAAAAGAAGCAGCCAGATCCTCGAAAAACAAGGAACACATTATTAGACACTGTCGATGGTCCAGCGAAAAATAACAATAAGAGGGGACGCAATTCACAACGGTAGTATGATGCGTACAGGTAGGTTCCAAATTAGAACCAGAACCAAACCCAGAACAGTTCTCAGAACCGTTCCCCACAGTTCTCAGATTCGTTCCCAGAACCAGAACCAGAACCAGAACCAGAACCAAGGCTATTCACAATCTCTAATTTGTGGTCGTTCGTATTGCAGTCATGATCAAAGACGCTACGAGACCGCCGCTGGAGCCTTTTGGACTGACAGCCCCTTCCATATTTAATAAAATCAGCAAAAATAGACCAAAGTAGGCCATTATCCACCGAAAAATACAGGTCTCCCAGCGTAACCGGTCGCGTTACAAGCGAACCGTCGAAATAGTCCTTCCTTGCTACCAGGTATCCAATTTGGTTCCGACAAAATAACCCAAAAGAGCACCGAACCCCAGCGTCAGGAAAATGACCTACCGCTCTACACCTTGTGCTCGTCCGCTAGCCTTTCGGCTGCGACAGCATCGGATCTCGTCCTTGCTGTGTGAACTGGTTCGAATCAAGAACCACAGGTCGAACCCAAAACTCAACACAAGAACCAGAAGCACGTGCTGAGAATTACAACCAAGAACCACACCTTGAACGCAGAACCCAACACAAGAGCCAGAACTACGTGCTGATAATCAGAGCCATAATTTTTGCGTGTTTAGATCTACAACTTAGAACTTGTTCTCATTCGCCTTGCGGTCGCGAGAGCGCTGGATCTTGTCCTTGCGCATGTTGTTCACCCTCTTCCGCTTCTTCCTCTCCGCCACGGTCTCGAAGTTCCTGAAAACCAAAACAACGAACAAAAGCGGGGCAAAACAAACTTGGAATTCAATAAACGCGGGATGATGAACTTACAGCTCACGCTATCGCTGCAGTGGGAACCGAGAAGTACACGCACGCAAGCTAGCGCTGGGTTGCGAATGCAATTGAGCCAACTCGAAACACACGAGGTGTACGAAAATACGTGCAAGTGTGGTGAGCTTGAGCTTTATTTTTCCCCATCCGCCGGAGAAAAAAAAACACAGTTCAACTTATTATTCAAGGTTCACCGCTTTCGGGACAACATAGTGCGGGGAAATACCTTGCGGTTCAACATCGCACCGGACAACAACGGTAGTGCGGGAAAATAAAGGCGGGTGGGGAGGAACGTTGCTGGTGGTTGCCGACGGCGGTTGCCGGAATGAATGCCGAGGCCAAAGGACGAGAGCAAGACCTACAGCTCGTCCAGACGGGATGCATCATACGGAAACACCCCATCTTCGGCTGACCGCATGAAACCAGTTATTTGGCGTCACACTACATCTTTGTCAGCACGGAATATCACCCCATTTCACATCTGACATCATCACATTACATCACATCACGTCACATCGACTCACGACGTCAAATCGTACTACATCTCACCACGTGTCACCACGGCTATCGCTATCGCGACCGACTACTTGCAGGCAGATTTGTTTTGTTACTATTTTCGACAGTAGTATTAATAGCGTCATATGTTCTACACTTTTTAATACACTAGAACATCCTCCTCACCAACATTCCCTTTCGGGCTAAGTTAACCCTTCCACCGTGCAGCTCCTTGGGGTGTCCCAACCACAACTTCCCAAAAATGTGCACGTGCGTAGGTGTTGCTTTTCACACAGACTGACTAACATCAACCTGTTGACCCTGGTACAAGCTACACTCTGAAGTTCCAAGGGGAGTCGCCGACCTATATCCTTAAACACCCACCAATACGCGCGATCGGAGTATCACACACAGCTGCAAAGATGAGTTTCGACAAAATCTTCGATCTCACAGCTGGAGTGTATTTTATTTCTATGATACACATACGTATTTCCGTTTGTTTTCGACGGCATTTTGTGATCGGCATACACTTTGTGATCGGCATACTTTTTCTCCGAAAAAAAAAAAACAGATCCAAACATTTGCGTGGCATTTGGCGACTTCATGCAGTTTCCGAATATTTTTCAGCCCTACAATATATTTTGGGAGTTAAGAAATATTTGCCCTTTTGTTGCAAACAGTCTGTTGTACTGATTTGCATCTTTTTTTTGGCCCGCTTGTTCATTGCGGTTAATTGCATGCCAAATCACCTTGCTGCATATTGAAATGTGTATCTCTGTCTCGTAATTTGTGACCACAGAGCTCGTCTCTCCAGGAGGCACCGGCACGGAAACTAACGATAGTTGTGCTGGACGTAGAACGGTGGTAGTATCAGTTTAATGCACACGCACACACCTCTTCCACCGCAGTTCCTGGAGGTGTCCGGACCTGGAAACCGTGCGGCGGAACCTCATCAGGGCGGCCTCCACGCTGCTCCGGCACACATGCACACATACGCATATAGACACACAGACACACAGACACCAGGCATGCAGACAGATAGGACAGGGAGGACAGCACGTGGCGGTTGCGTTAGTGTGCAATGGACATAAGTCTATTAATAATATACTGACGGATTAACGGGGATGGCAACGACTGCACCTGCTAACGAACGGACAAACATACAGAAATGTAGACACGACCAACCGCAGGGGTTGGGCAGGTGAGCAACGGAGAGACAGCAACAGCAACAGCAACGACATCAACACCAACACCCAACACCAGCACCAGCACCAACACCAGCACCAACACCAACAACACCAACACTAACACCAGCACCAGCACCAACACCAACATCAGCACCAACACCAACACCAACACCAGCCCCAACACCAACAACACCAACGCCAACACCAACACCAACACCAGCCCCAACACCAACACCAACAACACCAACACCAACACCAACACCAGCACCAACACCAACACCAACACCAACACCAACACCGACACCGACACCGACACCGACACCGACACCACCACCACGACCAACACCACAACCACCACCACCACCACCACCACCACCACCACCACCACCACCAACACCACCACCACCACCACCAACACCGGCATGTGTGTACCAGTGCCTATACATGTGTTTCCAACAGACAGATGTAGCAACCAACGCATAAACCGAAACTAGCTCTTTCATTTCGGCTAACGGCTATAATTTCCAACGCACCCGTAAAAACCCACCAGTGCCAAAAGAAAAAGCCAATACCAAGGACACGAAGAGATGCAATAATCAATCACGTTGAGGGAAAACGGTACAAAATTACTCACTTCTCCTCCTCGCCGAGGACGATCTTTACATTCAGCGCGCCGACGGCTGACGCGCCTGCTCACGAGCAAAAAATGATAGAAAAAAAAAAAAAAAACGGAACGGAAAGGAGCGAAACGGAACAAAACGGCGAAAAAATATTTACATATAAAAATATTCTCAAGAAAAACGGAAAAGTACGCTTCAGCTGTCAGGTCGACCAAAAGGGATTTTGATCAAAACTCAGCTTTTGCAAGCTGCGTGCGATAGTTCCAAGTATCCCGAAAAAGCCAAACGTCAACAATGGTGAAACGAACGAAGGACGAACGCCACGGTAGAAACGCACCATTGCAGTTTCTGAAACCCCCTTATTTGTCCAACCAAATACCTGAACACCTACTCCTATACTCGAGGAGCCTCTACGCCTGACCTTACCCCCCCAAAAAGCTGATTTGGAGAAAAACAACGGCGCTATATGATAAACACTAAAAATGCACTCCAGCTGTGAGATCGAAGATTTTGTCGAAACCCATCTTTGCAAGCTGTGTGTGATACTCCGATCGCGCGTCCTACTGGGTGTGTGTCCTCATTAAGAATAGAGGTCGGTGACTCCCCTTGGAACTACAGTGTAGCTTGCACCAGGGTCAACAGGGCGCTATATACACGAGTACCCGATGGACAATATCATGGCGGTCGCCCCGGTGGCGTATCAGGTTATCCTCGAGCCTGGTACAGGTCAGTTTCGTGAGTTCGAATCCCCCCGAGTACATGCTCGTATCAATTCGTGGGGACTTTTTTTGTGCACAAATTGACTTGCGGAAAGCGCGAGAGCGTGAATCAGCAAAACTCGATGAAAAAACGACGAGCAGCGGGATTGCCGAACCCTATGCGCGATAAAAATGGAAGGCAAGGACCGGGGGGGAAGAAGGGACGACACCTGTGACCACGGCTTGTCCAGAAGCTGAAAAGTAGATGTGTGTGAAAAGAAGAAAAAACAAACAAAAGAGAAATCATGACCTAGGTACACGACGAATACATTCCGACGCATGCTACAACAGAAGTATCAAGGTATACCTTTTTTTGGCTGAAATGGTTTTCTGGATGACGGGGCTCCTTAACCCAAAATCGTCGGAAATGCCACGTGCTACGGTATAGAGGTATTAAGGTATACCGTTTTTTGGCTAAAATGGTGTCTGAATGACGGGGCTTTCTTAACCTAAAACCGTCGGAAATGCCGCGTGCTACGGTATAGAGGTAGTAAGGTATACCTTTTTTTGGCTGAAATGGTTTTCTGGATGACGGGGCTCTCCTTAACCCAAAAATCGTCGGAAATAGGCCATCTTGTTTTGGATGATGATTTTCGTTGTCTACATCAACACCATGAGATTTTTTCCATCCGGTATGTACGTAGCAGTTTCATTTTCCTCTAAATGAACCAGTTTTTGGGAGGGGTGTCCGAAGAGCTCCCAAATTGAGGAACCTCACAGAAAAATTGTGGCCCACCTCTATCGTAGCACGCTTCTGAAAAAATGTTACAAAAAAACGGAAATCCCGACAAATTTTGGGTAGAAAATGTTATAACAAACCCTGTGGGTAGAGTTTCGGAAGAAAAAACTGGCCAAATAATTGACGATTCCAGAATCGGTCACACGAGGCAGCCCCGGGGACGCCGGGCACAGGGTGTGTCCGCTACCTGGTAGTTGTGTTCGCTATAATCACTATAACAGCGTCATCAAAAAAGCGCAACAGTAGGAGCTACACAACAGTTACACGCACCGCATGTGCTGCCGCAGGCTTTTCCTACATGGATACGTTGATAATAACGCAAATCTCTTGTTTTTGCTCGTCGACATAAACTCATCTAAAAAAGGGCTCAACAAGGAGTCCCGCCATCCACAAAAACATTTTCACCAAAAAAGAATTTCCCTGAGGTCTTCATGTGCGGGATCTGCAGACGGGACCCGCGCCAACCAACCCGCTGACTCGGTAGCGCGATATATTTCTCTTTCGTCCACCTGGAACGTTCCAGGAACATTCCAGGAACTTTCCAGGATGTTTCCGGAGCGTTTAAAATGGTTTTGGCCAGAAAATCCCTATGAACATCTGCGAGGGGGGACCGGCGCCCGGCAACCCCGTTGTTTACAAGGTCGTGTTGCAGTTTTCTTGGACGGTACGCCAGCCTTGCACTGTACCGATCGCGACCTTCTGGCAGCCGCCTTGACGGTAGGCAGTACGAGCTACGATCGAGGTGCCGCGGTCATATTCCCGCTGCTGGCGAGTGGGCGCCTCCTGCACGCGTTCCCAGTTGGCGTTTACGTCGACAAGAGGTTGGAGCAGTGCATGGAAGCCCGTCCTCCTCAACGGTAACAATGACAATTGAAAATTCAACCTTTGGAGCCATCGCCACGACAACCATGCACCGACGCCAAAAAAATGGCGTTATGATTCTACGTCAGTCTGTCGTGCCCTGCTGCTCTTGTTTCGGCTATACGAGGTATGATACTGAGGAATATATGATAAAATATTTCAAGGCAACCTACTCTCATCTGCATTCCGATGTTAAGAGGCTTTCGTTCATTGGAACACAAAGAAAAAAAGACTCGCGCTTCGCGCTCTCTCGCCTGATGATAATACTACAGCAGCAACAGTTGTCACAACTACCTGTGCAGGCATTTATTTATTTTACACTGCATCTCTGTCTCGAAGGAAACATCGCTGCCAAACGTCGCTCATTGCCTACAAGATGTACTTTAGTGGTGTGGTGTTGTGGTATTGTACACGATTTCGTTCATGTGCAGTTTTTTATCCTCCGGCGGATGGGGAAAAATAAAGCTTTAGCTCACCACACTTCCACGTATTTTCATACGCGTCGTGTGTCGATTTAGCTCAGTTGCTTTCGCAGCCCAACGCTAGCTGGCGCACCCTTCGGGTTCCATTGTAGGTATAGCGTAATTCATTGTAGGTATAGCGTAAAGTTCATGTGCAGTGTTCGCATATTTTCATTTCGTCGACTTTTCCCGGCCGTCTCGTTATGTTTCCATCGTCTTGACTCCATCCTGTGTTCCCTGCCGTACGCTGTTTCAACAAAAGGTTATTGGACCAGAAGCGAGGAAAGCTTCGCCACCTTGGCTCCTGGCAATCACGAACTGCTTCGACTTCCGGTGGTGGTGCGTCATTGCTCTGAGAAAGCAGAAGCTTATTCCGTCGTGGATTGACCACTTCGAACTGGAGCTGTACGACGTTCTGCACGATATCACCAGCAAGGTGGGGCAGGCGGATCAGGTAAGGAGTTCCACATATTGGCATCACGCCCCCTTCAACATTAGCGTCAGTCACTACACCAGTACTGAGTTCATTTCAACTGATATATCAAGTTCCCGTGCGCAGGACAAGGCTGAACGTCTTAGTCCTGTTGACCCCGGCATTAGCAGGGGAGTCACCGACCTGTATCCTTCACGAGGGTACACACCCCGTAACGCGCGCGATAGAAGTATCACACGCAGCTTGCAAAGCTGAGGTTTGATCAATAAATCGTTTTTGGTCGATCTCACAGATCAAGTGTATTTTTTCATTTTTTAAAATGTATCAAGTGAAACACTTCTGGCTTTTATGTTGCTCCAGATTCGGCTTGGCCACAGGCGGACCGTCGTACGTGAACCTCGCGTACGGCGTGGACTTCACTTCGCTTTGGCTGCGTAGGCAGAGGCCCTCAAGGTTCAGCCTGCGTCTGCCGAGTTGTTGGCGGCTGTTGCACCGTGCCGTGGCAAAACGGGGATTGCAGAAAGCTCTGCTCCCGACGGCCTCTGCAGGTGGGTACTTTGCGCACATACTCGGCCTTCTTGAAGAGAGGCGATTGAAGAATCTCAACAGCGCATGTGACGTCCAGTGGCTGTTGCAAGGTCGTGGTAATCGCGATGAGTGTTCTAAAATTCCCGCCAATGCTTTGCGTCGTGTCATTCTCTTGCTCCCGCCAGCTGCGAAGCGCTTCGTCAAAGAGGCGATCAAGGGACGCCGCCGCGTGGAGCATGTTGAAAGACAAGAGCTACCTCGATCTTTAGAGCATCTTCGAACCGGCTGGTACCAGGGTCGGGATGGCGTTGTCGCCGCGGTCGCTCCTGTTCAGCTGCCGCCGTTACCATCGAAAGCATCAAGCGGTTCCAAGAACAATCCGGCAACGGCGGGTGCCCCTCGCGGCGTTTTTATCTCGCGAGCGTCAACTTCACTTGCAGTTGGATTTCGGCAGCATGCCAACACCTGCCACGAGGAGCACCGACCGCTCATGCCATCATGCAGTACAGACGGAAGTAGGGACAGGGGCTAGAGCGGCGGGGGCTGCATCGACGGTGGCTGTGGACGCTGTGGTGGGGGCAGAGGGAGGCCTGTGTGGTGGCAGCGGAGCCAGAGATGTCCTTCTTCTCGCTGACGCTGGGCGTCGTGTCAACCAGGCCCACGCGGGGGCTGCTGTGGGGTTGACGGTGACGGCGGCAGCCGGACGCCCGCATCGTGGAAGCGGGCCCAGCGGTGGCGCTTGCCGACACCGGGCGCCGTGTGCGCCAGGCCCACGCGGGGTCTGCTGTGGAGGAGGCGGTGACGGCAGCGGGGGGAAGTCCGCCACATACACGGCCAGCGACGGCGCTCTTCTCGCTGACGCCGGGCACCATGTGTACCAGGCTCTCACGGGGGGGTGCTGTGGGGGCTGCCGTAGCGGTGGCGGAGGGAAGCCTGCCCCATGGCAGCAGGACCAGCGATGGCTCTCTTCTCGCGGACGCCGGGCGCCGCGCGTAGACGCGTTCTACGGTATAGGTGCACCAACCATTGTTTTTTCTGCGGTTCCACAATTTGGGAGATTAAAGATCTCCCGACCAAAAAACTGATTTGGAGAAAAAAATTACCGCTACTGGATGAAACATCCCCATGGCCTAGGTTATAGGACGAGAATCGGGCTGTAAAAAAATGGCCTATTTCCGACGATTTTGGGTTAAGGTTGAGTTCCGTCATTCAGAAACCATTTCAGCCAAAAAACGGTATACCTTACTACCTCTACCGTAGCACGTGTCTGTACCGGGCCCACGCGGGGGCCGCTGCGGGAGTGGCGGTGGCGGCGCCGGAGGGAGGCTCGCCCGGTGGCAGCGGAGCTAGCGTTGTCATTCGTATTATAGGCGCATTGGAAGGGGGCGAGCATCCCAGGGTTGATTATGTTTCGTACGAAAATAAATATATTACCGTCTATGTCGGAATGTTGATGCCGTCATTCGAATTGGGGTGCGATGCAGTTTCTTTTCTTTTTTTCGCTCCTCTTATATTATTGCTATTTCCCCCCCAATTTGTTTAGTTCCACCCCACGTTGGTATACGGTCTCCTCCGTCCCTGCTGCAACTCGTAAAACGTGGATATCTCTCGATATCTCGTACCCTGGTATGTACATACATTCGTAGTGGTACGCTGATTTCACTCTTATTCCTTGTCTGAGGAGTTCGATTTGTTTGAGTTGTCTCTTTTTCCTTCAGTTATTCTTCCCGTCCAGAGTTCATCGCGAGTAGACGAGGGAAGAAAATGATCAACTATTCTCGCGACAAAAATGAAGGAACGTACCGTAGTGGGGACGGGGGGGGGGGGGGGAGGGCCGCCATGTGACCCCGGATTTGAGTTACTACTGGGAGGGATAGCGACAGTAGTGTGAGAATAATAAATGGGACGAAGAAAAAAAAGAAGAGAAAGAAAGAGCTTATTATTGGCGCCTGTCCCATGACCACGGACTCGATTTTGGCGATGAGTTAACCCCTTTACAACTGGAAATCCGTTTCTGGGGACAAAATAAATCACTTCGATTTAGTATAGGGAGGGGTTCGTGGGCTCTAAAGGGGTTAACGTGACAACTGCAACAACAGCGGAATTGCGGTCGACGGAGTGGTTGTAATTTCACATGCTGTTCGGGGCGCCACAGTAACCAGAATCCACGACTGATGAAAAAAAAACTTGTATCCCCGTAGGTGTACACACCATACTTGGTTCTGTTTACTATGTTCGCCCGAAATATCATAAGTAACCGCCGGCGTCGCCGCCTTCGCCGCTCGCTCGCCCGCCGCCGTTCGATCGATCGCCGCCGCTTTCGTTAATATTAATAGCAGTTGTTCGAGGGGCTTGGCGACGGACAGCACAAAGTTAATATACCCAAACCTCTGTACAAAGGTGACAGAATGTTTTAGCACCGCACTCTCCGGACATGGACGGGGACAAAACAATAGTTAGATTATGATAGAATAATGCTAGGAATTGGAAATGGGTGGAGAAACGGTTGCTCAAATCTCCTTTTACTGTACGCAATAAATTGAAGGCTCCCCCAGTGCTCGGCTCTACAATGATTACAAATACAAGGAGAAAAATCATGTTACCTGCAGATCTGTGCGTATCCTTGCACACTCGTTGAGACGACAAATGTCTTGGAATTAGGGTTGGAAAAATCAAGCAGTGGTGGGAAAAGGAATGATAAGTCGTAATGCCAAGAGGTGCTCGTGCAGAAATAATTGCCCTGCGCTGTGCTGTGTGATTGTTGATGTCACGTTCTGAACGGCAGTACGTGTGATATTTGCCGGGGGGATGGGGGGACATGGGGACTAAGAGAGGACAATCAACTGAAGAAAGCAAACATACGAGTACACAACACGTATATAAACCTGTCACCTGTATCATACCTGGTACTACTACTGCTGTATGTTCAAAATACCGCACAGCGCCGCACGACACAGCACAGCACCGCACTGCGCTGCGCTGCTGAGCTATATATAGACGGGCTGAGCTGGGCTGGGTGCACTGTTACACGAAAAGAAAGAAAAAATCGCAAAAAGGTTCAAAATCGTGTCGGCAGAAAACCCAATTTTGCAGGAAGCAGCCGAAAAGTCAAGAAACACCTGGCAAAACGAGCAGACAGAAAAACAAGAAGGCGGAGCAAGAAATCAAAAGAAAAGCTTGACCGTCCCGCAAGTAGTGGACGGAGGCGGTGTCGAAAGCGGGGCCGCCGGAGATGCCAGAGATGCACCAAGCGAGCACTTTCAGAAAAAAAAATCCAAGATAAGTCTTTGTCAGAAGACTGCACTTTGACCCCTTGACGGACGGCAATTTTCCAAATAATTTGCCTTGACTGACGCCAAACTACTGGGTTTTAGGGTCGAACGATCGGTGTCACACTAGTGTCACAATCTTGACCGCTGGGCGTTTTCCCTTGACTGACCGTCTCCTGACGTCTTTGCTCCCAACGGCAGATACAGGATACAGGATCTACTCGTATTAATACTACTGTACACGATGTATTAATAGATTCCGGATATCGACCGAGGATTTCCCACCAATCCATAATTTCGACCAAAAACATTGCCCAATCAGAAAACTACGATCTAGATCGTGATGCGTCAATCTGTCCGAGGTGTGAATTTTGTTCCATATACTTTCATCATAGATAATAATCCACACGTCTCGCAAAGGCTGCTGCATGTGTACCAGCGTGGGCCTCATATGTATGTACCCTTGACTTCCGGCTTCACTTTTCATCTCTTGTTTGGCGGATGTACGGCTTGCTTCAGCCAGCATTTATACGTGCACATACTCGTATTATTACTTTAAAGTTCAATGCATGCCAAATCGGACAGCTACACCTCAAGTTGTCAAAGTGCTGCCCTGCCCTGCCGGCACCAATGCGGAGCCCTTGTACTCGTATAAATTCGTTGGGACTTTTTCTTCTGCACAAATTGACTTGCGGAAAGGGGCGAGAGCGTGAGTGAGCAACATCTCTCGATGAAAAATCGACGAGCAGTGGGATTGCTGAAACCTATGCGCGATAAAAAATGAAGGCAAGAACCGGGGGAGAAGGAGGAGGGACGACACCTGTGACGACCACGGCTTGTCCAGAAGCTGGAAAGTAAAAGTGTGAGAAAAAAATAAACAAAAAACGTGCATCCGTGCAATTTGTACCGCTTTTGGTTTGTTTTATTTGTTGCCCCGTGGGTGTTCTTCCACTCCAAAGGGTGACTGGAGCCTGTCCTCTGTGACCACGGACTTGATGAACCAGGGTGCGCAAATAGCTGCCTTGGGGAAGATTTACTACCTGCCTTTTAAATACTACCCGACTTGAACATGCGAGTTAAAGATAAACCAACAACAGCAGCAACAGCACCCGTCAAACTATGTGCCAGGTGTATCATAGCAGCAGGTCAACTCTGTGCTGCTGCTGCGCACTGACTGCTGCGGCTGCGTCATTCCGACAACAAATATCATATCCACCCCAACATTTTCGCGGGCACATCGTACATGGAATTGCAGCAGTACGGGGAAAGTTTTTAGGTCGTCCCATACGCACCGTGCACCTCATGCGGTAAGCGTTCTAGGTGTTCGGGGGGGGGGGCGCACAACTTTCAATTGTGATATTATAATACAGCAGTGGTGACAGGAGAGGAAAACAATTGTGGGGCGACGAAACGTCGCCAACACAAACAAGGAAACAAGGAATTGCAAGCTCGAACGTGAGCAAGATGGGGAAGGCCTGTTATTGTGCAGCGCGCTGACTTGGGGGGTATTTGGGTGGGGTAGGGGGAGAGTGGTATGGTCCAATCCAACGCAGCGTCCTCTCTTGCCAAGGGAGCGTTGGTCATCCCAAGCTGACCAAACTCCGACAAACACCAGCAGCAACTGGGGGTCGTCGTCACGCACCCACACAGCAACAACACATGAGGCAGACAGCAGCAGCATCAGAGCCCATAATCGCTCATGTAAGCGAAAACTGACACACCGTACCAAGCACCTACACACACAAAATCAACCACACGCTCAAACACTCTCTCGCCCGAAAATCTCATAGGCAAGCAAGGCAACACACCACGAGAGCGGGGCGGGTGGGGGCCGACTTGACTCACCGTTGGAGCGCGATGGGGCAGGCTGGGCGGTCGCTGGGCCGAGCGACTGACCGGCCCGGGAGAGAGCGGCTCCGGAGGGCACTCCCGTGGGCATGATGAAAGCGTTGGCAGCCAGGCAGGCCACGGCGACCACAAGCGCGGCCATCATCGTCGAGAGCTTCATGTCTGTTCCCTTGGTGTTGTCGTGTATGTTTACTCAGCAGTTCGTGCGTTTTACGAGGTTGTACGTCGGCCACCTCGTCAACCGGAAGGTGAAGTAAGAGTTTCCAAATAATGTGTAGGCGTTACGATATGGGTAATATGGGGAGCCGGTAAACGCAACTCGCGAGTTGTGTTTAAGAAATCAACTCCGGGGACGATAAGACACTATCCCCGGATATCCGCGTCGTCCAAACTCATACAAAACCGTGGGCGATCTCACGATCTCACCTCCCTTACGTCCCACACATGCCACCCGGCCACGCAGCGTGACTAAGCACGACACGAAGGCAAAGCCGCTCGCAATAGCCTTTAGCACTTTTGCAATCCAGTCTCCAGCGCTAGATTCGAGCAGCTATGTCGGCACGAGCAGCACAGCAGCACAGCAGCCTGACAGTACCATCTTCAACCTGCTGTGTTCAGCACATATACATACATACCGGTAATGATACTACAGTACCTATATATGAGTCTTCGGCGGCGGACACAGGAAGCGACCCCAAGTCCGTAGTACAATTGGCCGTGTCGTGTTTGCGGAAAGACTACGCAGATTTTTCAATTAATCAGGCAAACAAAAAAAAAAACAGCAGAAAACAGGTAAACTAGGGGTTGGTTCCAGCCACAGGTCGAGTCTTTTTTCCTGATTCAAACCTTTCACACCTCGGACAGATCAGATCTCCTTTTATGATTTGTGTCGTTCAGGGCAGACAGATGCCTGATCTATAAGACCTGCATGGACTACTGTAGGTCATGTTGCCGGGTGTGGATCCGTACGAGTATATACGATCAGCAGAATCTATTAAATAGCACATTCTTCCTGGGTTGGATCTGTACTACATACACAGATCCTGCAAAAAAACATATAATAACGACAGCAGATAGATAGGATCTATTCATGATAGATTATCTAGATCATGATCATCTGTCCGAGGTGTCAAACCTTTGCACCCTGGTTTTTGACAGTTGGAGTCTGAAAATTGGCACGGTTGGTCTTCATGAGAAGATGAAAAAACTGACGGATATGATTTTACATTTTATTTTTTTACCTAATAATGGGGTGCATTTCGCATTGTTTTGGAATTTTTCTCCAACAACTATCAATACAGTATGACCCAAACTGACGCACGAGAAAAATCAAAACTCAAGAAAGAGTCCTGTTATGAACAACCCTGCCAATTCAGATTCCAACTCTCAAAGACAGGGTGCAAAATTGATTTACGTGAAGAGTAATTATTTCCCTAGGGTTTAAAAAAAACTCAATACGTTGTGCTACCACTTTGGTTCGTAGGCGTTTCTTATAACAGCCTTGCACGGCTCGCAGAGCAAAACAAATGTATCATGATCATATGTACAAATAAACACCCCGGGGGCATATGCGCACTGCTGTACGTAACACAAAATAAAACGGGGATAGAAGAAAAGACCCGGAGGGGAGGATAATATTACATCCCCGGAAACAAACGCCTCCCAAAAAAATGGAAACCAAAAACAGGGAAAACAGATCCCTGGGAGGAAACCGCCCCCTAAAATATTAGAACCCCCCCCCATCCCGCCCCCCCCCCCCCCCCCCCCCCTCCCCCCCCTCCCCGGGGATCAAGCAACCCGTCCCCGGGAGGGCGCAATTCGATGCTCCCCGCTCGCCGAGTTTGCCTTCTATATACAAACAAGACACAAAAATGTGGTATCCCCTCAAATTTCACACTACTCAGACGGCAACGGAGGCTACGCAGGTCTAAAACAGGGTGAACAAAAAAATATACCTGGGAGGAAAACGCCCTCAAAAATACTGGAGTCCCCCCTTCCCCGCCCCCCCCTTCCCCATCCCGGGGACCCCCCCCCCCTCCCCGTGGATGAAGCAACCCGTCCCCGGGAGGGCGCCATTCGACGCTCCCCGCTCGCCGAGCTTTGCTTCAATATACAAACAATACACAAAAATGTGGTATCCCCTCAAATTTCACAACACTCAGACGGCAACGGAGGCTACCCAGGTCTAAAACAGGGTAAACAAAAAAAAATACCTGGGAGGAAAAAGACCCCCTAACAGATTGGAACACCCCCCCATCCCGGGGACCCCCCCCCCCCCCCCCCGGGGATCAAGCAACCCGTCCCCGGGAGGGCGCCTTTCAACGCTCCCCGCTCGCCGAGTTTGGCTTCTATATACAAATAAGACACAAAAATGTTGTATCCCCTCAAATTTCACGACACTCAGACGGCAACGGAGGTTACCCATGTCTAGTTCGCGACGTCTACGCAACTGGTAGTGTCCCCGCCCTTGGCCTTCTTTTTGGGGCGTCTCTCAAAACCGTCCTTATGTCTAGTTTCCTTTCGTGTCTTCGAGACGGGAAGCGGAGGGTTGCCCAGTCCCGTCACGCCATCCGCAACGACGGGTGCCATAATGGTTGCGTTAACATCACGGCCAAATCTATCAAACAGTTCGTTATATCGCGCATACGAAGCTGGGGTACCGTCGTAATTGTCGGATGCAGCGCTGACCAACTTCGTGACACGCGCAAAAAAGTCCGCGTAGAACCTGCCTCTCGGGATGGATACAGCACCGCCGGCCGGGCCGTCCTGAGAATCCTCAAGGTCCATGTCACCATAATCGCCCGTGAATCCGTCCGTGTACGTGCCACGTTCATGCCCGTCAAAAGGGCTCAGACCCGCACTGTACAAACTCCACGGCTCAAGAGAAGTCCGCCATCGAGGGTGGATAGATTCGCCGAGGAACTCTTCGGCGCGGCCCAACTTAGTAACGAGCGCGGCCAAAGTATGACTGCAATGCAAGCCACACCTCATAAGTCTGAGGCAAGTGCACAATTGGAACCCGTCAGGGCCAACCACAACAATGTGCCCAACCGGACGATCCGTGTACTTGTACACGACGTGAACCACACAGTCAATCTTGACGTTACGAACAACTTCAACGAAAGACCCCAACGATGTCGTCCCCCACATGGAAATGTCTGGAGCCTTACTTCCCCGAAAGGCTTCCTCTGGCACCTGAGCGCATACGTCAAGGTGGTCGCCCGCCTGAGTGGCTAAACGCTCGAGGTAGTCATGGCAACCCTGTCCCTCTGCCAGGACAGAGGTGTCGTATGCGGCACTGGCGAGCATTTCGGCCGTCAATTCCTGTGGAGGGCAGTGAACAACGTGCGATTGATGTCCGTCAAACATGGGTACCGTTGAGATGGGGTAAGATACAAAATAAAGCAACAGGGTGGGCTGGAATACAAATACACCGACAGGGTGGGCTTGCGTAGGAAAAAATAGGATATACCTGGTATACAGCTTTACTGCATGCTGACGAAGATCCTCATCCTTCGGACGCCCGAGTACTTCTAAGGCTATACGAAGTAGTACCTCACAACCACGGTGTGGACAGGCGCTGCTATCCCAACTCACGTTTCGGGCGTAAGTGCTGCCTCCAACACTTTCTAGCTGCCTCATGAGAGGCTCTGCGGACTTGAGGACACGATCTTCAACGTGCTGCTTGCCGAGGCTGGCACGCTTGGAGCTGAGCCTGTTTTGGAGTTGGGCAACAAAGTCCGTGCGGATGATGGGTTATGACGATGACGGGACGGTACAGGAGGGGGCGCACAATAACGGAAGGTCACGACGGCACCCCTGAACCAACCACCACTGAGCTCTATTCGTAAGGCTGGCAGACCATAATAGGCACGCAAGTGTTTTCCTTGCCGTGGTATTTATATGTCAACTTCAGTTGGTACTTATGTTCGTAGATGCAGATTAGCGCAATGCAATGCTTACGCTGGCCAACAATACTCACAGGCGAGACGTAACAGCGAAGTCCTTTATTCGTCTTTCGAGCTCTTGCCTCACCCAAACCAGGGTGGCACGTCGGTGTACAAATCGGCCTTTCTTGAGAACACCGAAGATTCCCTCCACCCTCTGCGATGCTGTAATGTTCAACGTCAGCGTCGTTGGATGGTAGCAGCGTGACCAGTATTTGCGGCTCCTGCGGTTAACACGTACGGAGGAGGGTTGTAGTTGCTTGTACTTCACGGTGTAATGCTCGGTGAAACCTGAAACGGCCACCACCTACATCGATAGCACCACCAAACGACTCACTCTTTAAGGTAGCCCTTGACATATTTTTCGCAGCCTGAGCCCTTGACGAGGTCTTCGATTTTTGACCAGACGCCGTCACATTCCTGCCAAACAAGGGGATGTGCGACGCACACACGGGACGCCATTGAAGGTGTAGTGAAAGTGGGAAATAGCACGCCATCACCATCAACTAGCCTCTGTATAGCGGTTATGAACTACCTGAGGTCACTCACTTTCTCTGATGTGGCGAAAGCGGCGGCTTTGAGTAGCCGGAAGAACAGATTTGCCTTCTTGGAGAGCGCGGCTTGGCAATGCTTCCTTGCATTCTTCATGATGTGCCAAAGGCAATGCAGGTGAATTGTATTGGGCAGAAACTCCGCGACGGCGCTTGTCATCGCAAGGTCGGCGTCCGTCACGATCAACTTGAAGATGGGGAGAGGGGGTGTGCGGTCGTGGCACGTTGGAGAGAGATGATGAAACGTTACGGGGCGATAGAGGCACGGCGCATGATATGTGGAGTCGATGGGAATGTACAACTGTCCGTGGCAGGGAGCACCTAAACACCGCCACGCTACACGCACCATGTCTTAACACAGTTCGATTCAAATGTTACCGTCCAACGAACCTGTCATCGTTATTTCCCCGAACACGAAAAATCACCACACGATACGACCACATCGTAGGGGAAACATTCCACCACAATATTATAGCGCCACGAAGAGGGCGATAACGGTTTAGCAACACGAGGAACCGCGAAAAAGAGAACAAACCGTGTCTGCTCCAGAACGCCTTGCTTGCCTGCGGGTGTCCCCCACAAATGTTGCAGTAGTGCTCCAATGCCCACAAGAATGAGGTAGTTTGCTCGTCGGAGAAGAAGCCTTGAGCCAAAACTATGGACTTGTTCTCGGAGTCAACACCGATGAACAACATCAGTTTCAGATCATACCTGCACAACATATTTGGAGAAAGCGGCATATTTGAGAAACCCGCGGGCACGTTCTTGTAAGGCTATCGTGTTAACAGCAGACGATGAACACTTCGGCCCCGGTTCGGAACGCGATAATCCACACCTGTTTGTCAAGCAGGTGTTGTCCAGTATGACAATGCCACCAAACTGTCGGGCCAAGGATTGCTGCTCGGCGGTAGACCAAATCACCATCTTTAGTCGATGCAGGGCATCGGTCTCATATTTGGCGTAGCAGCCAGGCATACTAGTCAAAGAGGTCATGAACTCCAGCGCATCCGTCGGAGTAGACCACATCTCGCGCTGTACCTTCTTCACCATGTTTCTGATCTGCAACAGCGGGCAGGAATGTTTGGTTGACGCGGGCGGATAGGGGCATACATATTGTGAGGTAGGAGTGTGTGAGGCAGGGGTATTTCGCGGGTCAAGACCTTTAGAGGACCAACGCGCGCAGGTTATGCTTGGTCAACAGCAAGCTCTGAGCAGCATGTACGGTCTTCGCGGCAATGGCATCACAGAGGCCCACCCTAATAAGGTGAACATGGCCAACTTGTGTGAAAACAAACTGTACGAATGAAGAAGTCGTTCGATCGTAGCACGTGCACGCATGATCTCGCATTCAAGTAAATCAAGCAATACTAACCCTAAGACGAACTCAGGTCGACACCGGATGCGGGAGCGAGCACGTCTTTGAACACATTCCGTACGTATGGACAGCATGCGAGGCGTGCAGACGTTCAAGTGTATGTAATGGATTCAAGGGGAAGAGTGGCAGTCAAACCGCCGGTGTTTCGCTCACCTTCTGGCGCCCTGGATGGCCAAGTTGAAGGGGTTTGATACGGTCGGAAACCAACCTGTACATGTCGAACTGCCGCAAGCCCGTCGTCGTCCAATCTCGAATGTCATCTTCACACT
This sequence comes from Undaria pinnatifida, assembly GCA_012845835.1. Lineage (NCBI taxonomy): Eukaryota > Phaeophyceae > Laminariales > Alariaceae > Undaria > Undaria pinnatifida. The sequence goes on along the minus strand of JABAKD010000023.1, from coordinate 3,938,124 downwards.
CAGATTCAATCGTTGTAGTAGGCACCAAGTCCTGCCTTGCGTTCGCTGCTTCTTCGGCGTTACACGCTTCGGCGTGGTCAAGGCAGACCTGTGCCCGGGGAGCATTTGGCGAGCATATGAGGTTACGGATGATATTCATTAACCCTGGCACAGAGCGAGGGCATTTGGGAAACGCCCGTTATTTTACTGGCACTTGTCAAATACGATAAGCGTGTGGAACGCCCCATACCAAGACTGCAGCTGAGCTTACCTTGAGCATAATAGCTGATTGCGCTAGAAATTTACAATCAAACGCAACAACCCTTCCCGCTGGCATGACACCCCCAGTATGATACAACACAGGTAGTATCGCACTGCTGTGTGTCACACACGGTGATAGTATATAGTTAATTTTGTCTACCAAACAATCATAACCAATCACCACAATCAGTTGAAAACATACATACACATGCCGCCTTATATTATATGTAGCTGTATCAAACGAAGCACAACAGGAAGAGCTTGGCAAAAGCTTAATCTTGTCAAAGCGTGCCAAAAAAGGAGATTTATTTTCAGGAAAAACGGTACGTAGGCGAAAAAATAAAATCGGCCCGCTGGCGGTTGGGTGGGGGGGAGTGTTGGTCAGGCATTTTTGTTTTTGTGCGCCCCTGATGTGGGAGGAAAAATAAGTTGGGCATCAAACGAACTACTGTATATATAATGCATTGCGGGACATATGGAAGTTATCAGCAGGGCTTTTATGTATACGCTTCAATTCTTCATCGGAAGTATAGCAGTTGTCGACTCCCCCAGGAATCACTCCCTAAGGAAACAGTTCGATAGCACTGCAGTAGACACGACGTACGAGTACATACCTCGTCCTTCACGTCTGTAGGTGGCGACGCTGGGAGTGTCTCGCCAAGAGGAACGCCGAACACCTTCTCCGGCGTTGTGTTGTTCTCGCAGTACTCGTCGGCCGCTTCCGCGGGGGACTTGCGGGGGCGTGACATTCCCGCCCTCGCATCTGTCCCGGGTAGCTTGACTCGCACGTTTTTCGGACTCATCCAGTTCGCGACGAAGCCCTTGAGCTCCTGCAGTTTCTTCCCCGCGACATTATCAGGGATACAGGTACCACCAACAAGACCCTTTCGATGAGAAGAGGTACCGGTAGTACTGCACGGAACGGGGGCGAGCCGATAGCAGCGTGACAGCAGCGCAGCACGTAGATACGCCGCGGGTAAGACAATACATGGTATACGAGTAGCCCGCACAAGACAACACAAGAAAACAGGCCAGGGTTTTACCCTCGGAGCCGTCTCAGAAACACTCGTACTACTACTAATACTGCTGTTGCAGTACAGTACCGCGCGACCGTCAGGTTTTGACCGTTGGCGGTCTCAAATTCAAAACGGGAGGCTATCAATAGAGTAACAACAAGCACTATTAAGGGAGTAACTCCAGACATTCTCCGTAAAAAATGGAAAGTTTGGTTTATTCAAAAATTGAAACTGTGACATATTTGCCAGAAGAACTAATGAACGGCTTCCTCTTGGGACAATAGGAACAGATCTCCCACAAACAAACGCAAAATCTTCAGCGTCCTTACAGCCCTCCGCTTTGAGGACCAGCAAGACAGCTGAGGCCTAGGCTGTGTGTCGAAATCGCCCCTCGTGCTATTTGTGTGCGAGCCCGACTTCGGCCAGGTAGCGCGATCGGAGCCGAGGGGATTTCACTCGTTTGTGTGCTGGTCGGCCTCCGAGGTTACGTTGGGTACTTTTTCCTGTAGCTGATGGGCCACAGATCAACTTGTACTTGCGGGAGTCGCACGAAATTTGGTGTAGGTGGATAATTCGATGCTCGTAGTGAGGGTCACCTTTTCCTTACTGAAACGAGCGGCGCAACAGCACAAGGAGGCGGGGAGGACAACGGTACGAGTATTCTCTCGGCCGAACGACGCTCTCGCCACCGCTGACGTTTAGGGCACAAGTCGGGTTACCTATTTCAGGCAACCTCCGCGGAGTACAGCGCTCGGTAGGCAGATCCGCATGAATGCGAGGTGTTGCCCTACGTAGGACTCTATCTGACTGTCAAAGGGTCATTTTGTCCTGAATTGTCTGTTTTCCGGTGCACCGCAAATCCGTACACACAACATGAACACGAGCGTCGTCCGAGAGATAAAAATGCCTGATATGCGTGGCTTTCAGGCAAACCTACCAACGTCGATGAACTCGAAACTCCCGCAAGCAAAGTTTTCGTTACCATGTAAGATGTTGTGATAATGTGCATGTTGTGATAATGTGCATGTTGTGATAATGATAATGTACGAGTTTTTGAGCGTTTTGGCGTTTTTTTGCTTGTTGTATTGCTCCTGTGCGCCCGTGAAAATGTTAATTTCAGCGATTATTCATCGAGTTTAGGACCAAAAAATATTGTTTGGGCGATTTACGCGAATTGTAACACAAAAAGAAAGTAAAAAAGGGAAATTATTTATGAGGGCCCTTACTGCTATCAATACTACTGCTGTATACCAGGTATATACGTACTCGTGCTTCAACAGCATTGCGTACACAGCAGTATCATACTGGTACGCAGTACGCAGTACCGCGCACGCAGTACCGCGCAGTTTTGTTTGGCGGTTTGACGCTTCGCGGTCTCAAATTTTCAAATATCAGCCTCAAATTCAAATATCCCGCCTGAGGAAAAAACAGATCCGACACAACAGCAATATAGACCAACAGAAGCATCCTCTGGCCAAGAATTGCGAGCGACAGTAGTAGAGATATATGCAACGGTACGTATGTCAGTACGTACAAGTGGTCTGTCTACACCGACCGTTTGCACCCACCTCTTCTGGGAAGCCATGCTTTTCGAGCTCGGCTGTCCTGATATTGTTGGGCTGCTTCGCTGCTCGTGCCGAGATAGCTGCTCGAATCTAGCGCTGGAGACTGGATTGCAAAAGTGCTAAAGGCTATTGCGAGCGGCTTTGCCTTCGTGTCGTGCTTAGTCACGCTACGTGGTCGGGTCGCTCTCAGTCTCGACACGTGTGAGGGGTGAGGGGTGAGGGAGGTAAGATCGCGGTCTCGCAGTGCCAAACGGTTTTGTATGAGTTTGGACGGCGCGGATATCTGGGGATAGTGTATTATCGTCCCCGGAGTTGATTTCTTAAACACAACTCGCGAGTTGTGTTTACCGGCTCCCGGGTAATATGGTAATATATCGAAAGTGCAAGGAGACCGCGGTTTGACTCCTTGACTAACCTTTTAGTAATACTAAAAGTATTATATTAACGACTAGATAGCTTTTGACGTGTCTAGAATGAACCGTCTTCTAGCATCTTTGGTTTAAAACCGATCCTTGACGCTTGACGTGCTCTATAAATTTTCTCGCGTTTGGCACTTTCAGCTCGGACGCTTGACGAGACCGGGCTGCCCTCGGGTGCTCGTTGGCGTGCCTTCGTTCCTCCGCCTGCGTGCCATGTTGAGAGAAGTGTTGTTGTGGGGCTAGGCCCTGTTTACGCCGGTGCAATCCTTGCTCGAGCGACAGGTGCAGCAAAGGTCTAAGAGGATCGGCGCTGAAGTTTTGACTCAAGGGCAATCTATACGGTTACGAATATACCACTGTGGACGTATATTTAATAACTGTTTGAATATTTATATTAATATCAAAACAGTCATTATATAGTTACGTGTGTTTTGGTACACGGGACCGAACGGAAAGGCAAGCAAGGAGAGACACTCCGTACGGAACCCCAGCTGACACCCGAGTCAGCCTGGAGACGTCGATAGCAGAGGCAGCCCTGGGTCGCCGGCAGCATAGTTGCTCGGTGAGTAGAGTATGTCCCCACTGCTGTCCCATGTGACGAAGCGGTCACCTGAGGTGCTTTTCGGTATATACACGGAGTAGGGAGAGAGGCCTTCGTGTTTCTCTGTTGTGTATCTTGGATATCAAGAGGGTCGTCGGGGCAGCCAGTATGATACGAGAAACACACAACGTTCACATTCGGAGCTGAGTGCATGATCATCACCTAGTCTAATGCTAATGCCATCGATCGCGTCCAGTAATAGTGTGCGTATCCACGATCAGAGCGTGTTCTTTTTTAATGTTGTATAGTCTAGACTATGCGCGGGGGGGCCTTCGTGTTGTTCTGTTGACCTTTTGGACAAGGCACAGGTAGTGCAAAGGGTATCGTCAGCCTCTACTCTATTGATATTCCAACGATACACCATTTCCAAATAGTTTGTTCCCAAAACGTGGACGCGTTTCTGTACGTACGTGAGCGTCTTTCTTGACGACAATTTCAAACACACACAACACGTACAACGTCCTTTCGGAGCTGAGAGTACGCCATCGTCACCTACGTCCATCGCCCAGCGCGCGTATCCATAATCTAAACGTGTTTCTGATGTTGTACATATAGTCTAGTGTAGACTACTCACGGAAGGGCCTCCGTATCTCTTTGTTGGCCATCTTGGACAATGCGCAATCTGGGGATCGCCGCTACATGTACAACGGTCCAACGTTCACTTGGAATCGAGAGGGCGCCATCATCACCTATAGTCTACCCATTGTTAAGGTTATTAGAGGGGCATTAGTCCGTTTGACCACTTGCAAAAGGTTAACCAACAGCTTACCCAAACTAAGCCTTATAACACTCTCCCCCCCTAAAACGGCGGGATACCAGGTCGGCCGGATATACGGGCGGACCTGTCAATTATCCAAGCCGTTTCATTTCCCGGGTATACCGGGGAGAGTATTTTTCAAGTCCGCCATGGGAAAATCTAAAAAAGTTTATTATGGTGGATGTGGGGATCGATCCCACGACCCAAAAAACCCATGGTCTGTCGACGACGCCATTTGTTAAGGTATCAGTGGGGTATTAGTCCGTTTGACCACTTGCAAAAGGTTAACCGATAGCTTACCCAAACTAAGCCTTAAAACACTCTCCCCCCCCTGAAACGACGGGATATCAGGCCGGCCGGATATACGGGCGGACCTGTTATTTATTTATGGATATTAACAGGTCCGCCGTATATCCGGCCGACCTGCTATCCCGCCGTTTCAGGGGGCAAGAGCGTTATTAGGCTTAGTTAGGGTAAGCTATTGGTTAACCTTTTTCAAGTGGTCAAACGAACTAATACCCCACTAATTCCTTAACACCATCACCCAGTGCGCGTATATACTCATCATCGGAGCGTGAGTTTGATGCGTACGTATTCACGGCGAGGTCTTCGTGGTTCTCTGTTGAACCTTCTTCGTGATACCGAAATGATCGATGGTGCCACTGCCACCGCAAAAAGTATCCTCCACTAATTCCAAGTAGTTTTCTCGGAAAGCGTGGGTGTACTTCCGGTGACGAGGACTCCAAAGCACCCAAAGTTCCAACGTTCATTCGGATGAGTGCATAATGATCACCTGTATCCTTCGCACAATGCGCGTACCCATCGTCTAAACGTGACATCGTTTATGTGTGTATACATGTGCCCGGAGGGAGTTTCGCGTTCGTCTGTTGTCCGTCTTGGATGGCAAAAGGATTTGCCAGCTTCATGACCACTGCATAAACTATGCCCCAATAATTTCATGCATGCTGTCTCCAAAATGTGCGTGCTGCTCCACATCACGACAGAGACCTCAAACCGAACAACGTGAACAAACCGCACAATGTGCACGTTCATGCCCGGAGCTAAGCAAGTGGATCAACATCATCCATCCTGTGCCCCTCGCCCAGTGCGCGTGTTCGTAATCTAACCGGGATCCCGATGCGTATATATACACGGAGGGAGACGCCCGTGGTCTCTCTGTAGACCGTCATCGACACCGAGAGGGTCCTCCGCTCTCTCTATGTCGCGGAAAATTCCAAACACACACAACGTTCATTCGGAGCTGAGCAGGGAGTACATCCATCAGACCTGTGCATATACACCCAGTTCGCGCATCCTTCGTTAAAACGCCTGTCTCCGCCCACGTGCGGTCTTCGCGATTACCATATCATGTGTACACGGAGGAGCAATTCGTGTTGTTTGGTTCATCCTCTTTGAGATGCCGATCGTTGGCTCTACGTAAAGATTCTCTGGGCGAGTTCAAAGTACAACCGCAACGTTTATCTTGTTTCCAAGGATCTCACACCTCGTACAGATCATCGATCCCCACTTGATGATGTAGATATTTCAGGGAAGATCTTCGTGATCTAGCTCGTACTACCGAGTGAGGGCCGTACGATCTGCGCAGACAATCGATCCCTACTTTATCATCTAGACATTTCACGGAAGATATGAATGATCTAGCTCGTATTACCGAGTGATAGAGCTGTACAATCTGCATGATCTTCCACATCCTTCCTGAGTTGGATCTGTACTCTATTGGTACACGGATCCAGCGCAGCATATCATAACGACATAAACGGAATATCTGCTGTTGTAGACAATCTACAGTAGATCATGATCTTTGCGAGGTGCGAAGGACTTTCCGCCGCGATGTGAGTGCTCCGTGCAAAGCTATACCCCGGGAGAAATCCTCCTGCTTCGGGGCAGGATGTCTCATGCAACCCAAGACTTGCGTTAATGATTAGCGCAAGAGCTACGATATCCTATCCTGAGCCTGAAACCCAACGGATTTCCAAACGAGGGCGTTTCAAGTGCAGCAGCAGCGGAGTACAAGATCAAGGCTGCGGCAGGGGGGGTACCACCCAATTTTCACTACCGAGTCAAAGCCAAAAAAGGGTATATCTCTTAGATCAAGGTTACGGTAGGGGGGTACCCCCAATTTCCACTCCCCGGTCAAAGCCAAAAACGGGTATAAATAAGCCAAAAAAGGGTATACCTCTAGTACTATACCGTTTTTTGGCTTTGAACCGGGAGTGAAAATTGGGGGTACCCCCCTACCGTAGCCTTGATCACAACGGAATAGTACGTACGGATGTGCACCCAACAAGGCAACTAACGTGTGAAACTATGAACCTTCGCCACGCCTCGGTTCGCTTTGTTTCCGGGCGGGTATCACAGACAGCGTGAATTCCTCGTGAAAATTTACCTTCCGTTTTTCCTCTGCCTACCCCTAAACTTCCGTCAGATACTAACCACCAACATTTACACCGCGCTCCGTTCCGCGTCGTTTCGCTTCGGTCCCTGGCGGACACTGCGCACAGCAACAGCAACATCAACAGTGAAAATAACAGCAGCAGCAGCAGCAGCGAAACAGCAACATCAACACCAACACCATCAGCAAGGAAGACGCGGAGAACGAAATTGCAAGCACAGTAACCGATGGAGGTGCCAGCCAGCTCTGGACGACAGCAGCACCAGTCGGACCACTCGCCGGGCTACCCCCGGGGTGGCTGCTCACCCAGCGGTGGCTACTCCGCCGTTCTCGGCTGCATAGACACCGGCAACCGCACAGACACCGGCAACCGCAAAGACAAGGATAACTTCGATGGTGATAATGACAACGACCACGACAATTACCATCACGACGACAATGGGCACACCAACGATGATGTCAACAAAGACAACAACGGCGACAATGGTTGGGACGACGAAGATGAGCAGGTGGGCTCGCGGGACTTACGTCGCCCGCTAGTGGCGGGATCATCGTTCACCACTGCGGCCGCCGCGGCCGCCACCACCACCGCCGACATCGCTCGGCGAAGGGGAAGAGCGGTACCACTAGCGATGACCACTGCCGCGACTGGTTGCCGTATCGGTGTCGGTGGGTATGTTGGTGTGGGTCAAAGTCCGGGGGCGTGTGAAACATACCGCAAGCACGTTCAGCCAGCAGGAGGCGCTTCTGCGCGATACGGCAGAGCTGGTAGGGTCGGTGACGGTGGGGGTGGTGATGGTGGTGGTATTGGTAGTGATGCTGTTGGTGTTGGTATTGGTGGTGTTGGTAGGGTTGGTGGGGTTGGTGGTAGTGGTGGTGGTTTTGATGGTGTTGTTGGTGATGGGGGCGTTGGTGTTGATGGCGTGGGCAACAGCAGCTGTCACCGACTAGGTCGGTACCAAAGCCAGCAGCCAGCCGACGAACGGCAAAGGCCGGTGCTGCGGGCGTGGCACCCCGGCGAGAGGCAAAGCATTCCGCGCACGGCGGTAGCTCACGGGGTCTACACCGCTGCCCCGCCCCCACCCCCGGCTGTTACTACCGCTGCTGCTTCCGCTACCATTGGTGCTTCTGGTGCTGCTGTCGGTGCGATGCGTGCGGATTGGTCGGCACCAGAGCGTCTCGCAGCGCGGCTCGGAGAGCTGGAGAAAAAGCTAGTCCCTGAGAGAGAGCACAGACAAGGGTTGGGGGCTGGGCGTGGGTGCTACGGTGGGTTTGGGAGCGTCTTGGGCGGAACCGAAACTGGTGACGCGGGAAGGTTGGCGTCGGCGGCTGTGGACGATGTTCAGGTGATGACCCTGGAGGACAAAAGCTCCCACGCGGAGAAATTAAAATAGTTTCATGGCTTCTCGAATAGCCTTTTTCAGGTTTTCCTTTTCGATTTCTTGAAAACGAGCCTTTCCAGGAAACACCGGTTTCTTGAACAGCGATTACGCGATGCAAGCAGTAAACCGCGCTGCAGCTCCTGCACTTTCTCTCTCGGCCTAACTCTCTCTCTCTCTCTCTTGATCTACATCCACGCTTATCACCAGTCTTACATCGACGGCTGCCTTGCTCAATTTTTATAGCGTTAATCGTCTGCCGCCTCTACCTCTAAGCATAACTCCTCCACGGCAGCAGCTTGACACACGAGAGAGCGACATCAAATACCCGTATTACTCACGCTGCTGCTCAACAGCCTTACCCCCACCCCTACAGCGTAGTACATAACAAACATCGAAACGAACGCCCCAATGTTGGAGGTGTCTGTATTGGGAGTAAAAAAGGTGTTCCGTCTCGAGAGGGTTGCGTGGTCAACGGTCAAAACCTGAAGCCAGCAACAAACGACTACGACCCCCCCCCCCCCCCCCCGCCCCTCGGCCACCGTCTTTCATCCACTCAGAGTGCAACTCTGCGGCACGCCCTGCTGCTGGAGGAGAGGGGGCTGCAGCTAGAGGAGGCGGAGAAATTGCTGAGGCGGAAGGGGGAGGAGGAGATCGCGCTGCGTCGGGAGTTGCAGCGTTTTGCAGAGGCCTCGATTGTCGATAAGGTGAGAGGGAGCGGGGGATGAGTTGGGTAGTGGCCGGCGCAGGGGGGAGGGGCGGACTCGTGGATTTCTTGCTTTAGTATTGTGGCCATTGACCATGCATTCCTCTCCAGACGAACGGGGTGGGGGTATTGGCCAATAAGGATGCCGGCGTATTGCTGGGGGGAGGCAGCGGGCGTCGGTGCCACCGCCCGAAAACATCTTCAACAACTGCTCGGTCGGGTATCGCCTCATTTTCATGTGTATGGTGTTTTGCTGGTCGTGCTGCCTTTTGGTATCACTACTTTGATCGCTAAGTCGTTTTATAGTTTGCTGTCGTCGTTGACTAACTCGCCCCAGTTCATCATTTTCGGGGCATGGACGCGTACCGCAAGGGGGTCGACGACTCCCCCATGAGGGGGCGCCACAAGACGGTCAATTGTTAAGCAATTAGTGGGGTGTTTGTCTGTTTGATCACTTGCAAAAGGTTAACCAATAGCTTACCCAAACTAAGCCTTATAACACTCTTCCCCCCTGAGCCGGCGGGATAGCAGGTCGGCCGGATATACGGGCGGACCTGTCAATTACCCAAGCCGTTTCGTTTCCTGGGTATACCGGGGAGAGTATTTTTCAAGTTCGACATGGGGAAAGTATGAAAAAGTTTGTTATGGCGGATGTGGGGTTTGAACCCACGACCCAAAAAACCCATGGTCTGTCGACGACGCCACTTGTTAAGGTATTAGTGGGATATTAGTCCGTTTGACCACTTGCAAAAGATTAACCAATAGCTTACCCGAACTAAGCCTTATAATACAATCACCTCAGCATGGGGAGATACCGAAAATTTCATGGACTTCCACCTCTACCAGACGGCACCACAGCACCCCCCGCCACATGCCCGGCCCGGTTCCCGCTCCGGCCCCTCCCCGCTAATGGAATGCTAATCGAATGGGCGCGCGTAATCCCGCCGCCCTGTGTTTAGAGAGCACGGTGGCGCGTATGCTCTGGGTGTCGCTCCAATTGTGGGTATGGGTTGGTGCGCGTTCGGCCCAGCATTTGTAGATAAAATATGCGCTTTGTCTTTGGCGCTTACTTGGGTGCGGTCAGCCCAGCAATTGCTGATAATGTAAGAACTTTGTCTTTGGTTCTTACTCGGGGCAGCTCTGCTTGTGCGTTGATCATTTCCCTCGAGGAAATAGTTCCACCGGTGCCTGCCTCTGTTGCTTTTTCGGGCAAAAAAATAGAAACAACAACAAGCTGAACAACACAGAACACAGCATGCCGAAAGCAGAACGAAACGAAACGAAACAAAGCTATACAACGCTTGACGGAGATAATCCCCGCACTGCCTTGTGGCGCTTCGTCCTCAGGCGAACAAATCATGTTCTCCGGGACTCTACTGAAATCCGCTGAGGGTATAATTTTTTTCTTCTCCTGCAAACGTTCGGTTCTCCAGGACCTGCGCAGGCGTTTGTCGGAAGCGGAGGGAGAAATTTCCTCGTTGTCGGGGCGCGCCGAAATCCTAGAAGGTCTCGTCAGGGAAAGTCAAGCCAATCTGGAAGCAGAGGTCAGTTGCTCTCTTTTTTTTGTGGAGTATTCCTTTTTCCGGTTCTTTTTTTCCCCCGCACGTTGTTCTTTTTTTTTAGAGCTCGAGAGTCTTCGATTTTCTGAAAAAAAAATGTTTTGTATAGCTACCGCCGCATTTGTATTTTTAGCATTGTCCCACTCTCAGGTGGTGATTTCGACCTGTAAGTTAGGTTCTCTACCTCTGATTTGCGCCCGCGGCTTTCCCCCCTTCTCCCGTAGACTCGACGCGTGCTATGATAGAAGTATTAAAAGGTATACCGCTTTTTGGCTAGCTCGCTTTCGGAAGGACGGGGACCCTCAACGCCAAAATCGTCGGAAAATAGGTCATTTTGTTTTTTTGCATGACACTCTCGTTGTGTACCTAGCTAGGCCATGGGATTGGTTCATCCGGTATAGGTACATAGGCACATTTATTTTGTTTGTTCCAAATCAGTTTTTTTGGGGGGTGGTCTTAAGCTCCCAATTTCGAGGAACACCTTTCAGAAAAAAGAAAAACTGACACAGGTGCACCACTATTGTAGCACGCGTCTGGACGCGGGGATTCTTCACCCCAAATCGCCGGAATTTTCTTTCATTTCTTTCAACGTTTTTCGTCGCATATCCAGGCCATGGGAAACATCCCCACGCTGCGCAGGGGTGCAGCAGAAGTTAGCACGAGGAGCTCTCAACATCTCAACCGAAAGGAACGTGACTTCAAAGACATCCGTTTCGCACCAACCCCCCGTCCAACAGTTCTTATGCGCTAGTCCTAAAGCAAACATATGATACGTCGTAAATTTGTCGTAACGACCGATTTTTCTACACTTGATCAAGGAGGTCAATCGGACAGAGGGTGTACCTTTTTTTGGCTAAAAAAAACGCAACATGTACCGTGGGATGACCCTGATGTAGCAATTCTTCCTCATAATGTGTGGCCTGGAGAGTGCATGTGTGAGAAAGAGAGCAACAGATAGAGAGAGAGGAATACAAGCGTGGCTTGCGTCGTGGTGCCCCGGCTCAGTGGGGGTCGGCGAGCACGGCCAAGAGAGCATCGGACCGTGGGAGGTGGACTTTTTACCCCTCGCGAGACAACCCAGCACAGAAACTGACTCGCAGTGACGGGGCCCACAGAGCTTTTGTTGTCCCTCTCAGATGAAAAATCGGCGCATACATCAAGTCTGATTTCTGTGTGTTGGATGTCGATGAACCACACGCTAAGGTAGGGGTGAAGACTTTCTTTTTTGTTTTTTTTTCCCGAGGCCCTTAACCACTTGGGGGAGTTTTTTGTCTTTTTTTTTTTTTTTTTCTGAGGCTCTTGACTACTTGGGGGAGTTTTTCGTTTTTTTTTTTATTGTTTTCTGAGGCTCTTCACACTTGGGGGAGGTTTCGTTTTTTTTTTTAAATTGTTTTCTGAGGCTCTTGACCACTTGGGGGGGGGGGGTGTTTTTTTTTTTTTAGTGTTTTCTGAGGCTCTTCACACTTGGGGGAGGTTTCTTTTGTTTTTTTTTAGTTTTCTGAGGCTCTTCACACTTGGGGAAGGTTTCTTTTGTTTTTTTTCAGTTTTCTGAGGCTCTTAACCACTTGGGGGAGTTTTTTGTTTTGTTTTTTTTTAGTTTTCTGAGGCTCTTAACCACTTGGGGAAGTTTTTTTCTTCTTCTTCTTCTGAGGCTCTTAACCGCTTGAGAGATTTTTTTCCTTGTTTTTTTCTTCTGAGGTTCTTAAACCACTTGGGGGAGTTTTTTTGTTCTTGTTTTTCTGAGGCGCTTAACCGCTTGCGGGAGTTTTTTGTTTTTGTTTCGTTTGCTGAGGCTCTTGACCGCTCGGGAGATTTTGTTTTTGTTTTTGTTTTTCTGGGGCTCCAAACCACTTGGGGGAGTTTTTTTGTTTTTTTGCAGAGGGTTCTAAGCACTCGGGGGAGTTTTTTGTTCTTCTGCTTCTGAAGCTCTTAATCGCTTGGGGAATTTTTTTTTTTCTTTTTTCTTTTGAGTGTGAGGTTATAGATGGGGTGAGGCTCTTAACCACTTGGGGGAGTTTTTTCTGTTCTTGTTTTTCTGAGGCGCTTAACCTCGTCGCTTTTGTGTCCGGGCCACGGGTTTGTTCTTGGAATTGCGATTCGGTTTTTGGATTATAGGTGTAAAAGTCCTTAACGTGAGGAGCTCCAGAAAAAAGTAAAAGGGTGTCACTCTACCGTAGCATATGTGTCCTGATGTGGAACAAGAAAGAAAATCTGGCGCCCGATGAACAATCCCAATCCCATCCAATGCATGGCCTTAAGGTATGCAGTGAAAGTCGTGCAGAAAAAACGTAACGTTTTTTTCAGACCATTTGAGGTTGATATAATAAGATTCAGGGGCTGTTACAGACACAGGCCACCCTCTGCAGGTTTCACTACTGGGCAAGGTTCCACGTTCTGGTCACTCGCTTGTACTGGATAAGTGTTGAGGACTTAGTGGGGTATTAGTCCGTTTGACCACTTGCAAAAGGTTAACCACTAGCTCACCCGGACTAAGCCTTACAACACTCTCCCCCCCTGAAACGGCGGGATACCAGGTCGGCCGGGTGTACGGGTGGACCTGTCAATACCCAAGCGGTTTCATTTCCCGGGTGTACCGGGGAGAGTGTTTTCAAGTTCGACATGGGGAAAATCTGAAAATGTTCATTCATAAGGTGGATGGTGGGATTCGAACCCACGACCCAGAAAAACCATGGTCTGTCGACGACGCCATTTGTTAAGGTTATTAGTGGGGTATTAGTCCGTTTGACCACTCGCCAAAGGTTAACCGATAGCTTACCCAAACTAAGCCTTATAACATAAGCTCTTGTATTAGTTCCACACACGCCACGGACGAACTGAATAGCGTTCAATTCCGCGAGGCAAAAACAAGATCCCCTTTTTCCTATACGCACATGCCTTGAAAGTCATTGTGAAACCCTTTTATATTCAGCCGTATCCCACATCTTACGCTTTTTCAGGCTTCCGGGGGAATACCATAGCATTATGAAGCCCCGTCATCCCAGAAACCGTTTATCTGCCCCGTCATCCCAGAAACCGTTTTTCTGTTTTTTCAGCCCGAAATATACTACCTCCATATCGTAGCTCGCGTGACGGGGCAAAAGTAAATAACAATTTAATTATTTTGGAGACATCAGCGAGAAAAGGTTTCCGACGATCAATGACGACCGTCATAGCATCGACTACGAAGCCCGGGCTGCTGGGGGATGCGTGCCACCATAGAAGAAGCGCTTTGTGGCGAAAAAAAAAGCTCTGAATGACGGTGCGCCTTGACCCAAAAAGGTCGGAATTTCTTTTTTTTTTCCGCAAAATTTGTTTTTCGAAATACCTAGGACATGGGATTGTTCATCGAGTTACCCCTTTTCATTTTTCTTCGAAATCGGTTTTTGGCTGGGGAATACGAGAGTCTGCTCAAATCGGGAGAGTTTCAGAAACTTGTGGGGTGCCTCTACCGTGCGAGACATACGCGAAGTTACCGTCGTGCTTCCCTAGACCTTTTGAAGCGTGGCGGGCTTACCCGTTGCGCGGACAGGTGACGGGGTGGTGGAGCCCGTAGAAAGACCAAGCACAACATGTAGTCTATACTTGATTGCTTCTTCCCCGGTGAAACGAGGAGTGCACTCGGTAGGAGAAGAGGCGGCTAAATAGACCGGATCTTGTCCCGCCATCCCGATATCCCCGTAGAATGTAGCCAAACCTCTTCTTGAAAGCCTCCATGTTATTGGCAAAGCTCGCATCGTATCTAAAAGCACAATCAACAGAGATCCATCAGGAGCATCCGAATTGCAACATCGCGAGGCTCACGATGTAGTCTATGCCCGAAGCATGGCGATATTGGTGTTCCCGCACGAGTTTTATTCGTAGATGCTTGAAAATATATTGCACAACGTGTCGTTTTAAAAAGTCGCTCTCCTTGGGTCCCCAAAACGTGCACACACATGCCCCCTCCTCCGGCTACCCTCGCCAAGGTCCGTGGTCGTCTCGAAGATGCGCAGCAACACGCCTCCGAGATGGAACTGGCTAGGGAGCGAGCGGCGGAAGAGGCGGAGGCGGCTGCGAGGGAGGGGATGGCGGCCCAATCGTCGCGAGAACTGTGCGAGCAGATGGGTGGGGTTTGCAAGCAGATGAGGCAGGCGGCGGAGGACGCGGGGAAGCGTTCGGCGGAGGCGGAAGAATCGGCGAGTTTTGTAGTGTTTTTGGGTGGGCGTTTTCGATGCATTTTTCTTTTTCGATACATTTGGGACCACTCACCAGGCGTAGCCCCTCGGACAAGCTTCCTGGCTTTGCTGTACCTGTGGTTTGGAAGCGGGGTTTGGAAACGAAGCCCTTGGAATTGAAGTCGGATTACTGTTGCAACGGGGTATTGAAGAAATATCAGATGAGACACGCCGCGAGAGACGTGGGGAAGCGTTCTCCCGACGCGGAACAAATCGGCGAGTTTTGGCGTGTATGTTGGTGGGCGTGTTTTTGTTCGACGAGCGTGGGTTACCCGCCCTTGTTGTTTATCAAAAACGTCTGGTGACGACAGTTTCAGCCCTTGACCGACGGAAAAATTCCTATCATTTACCTTGACTGCCGCCAAACTACTAGGTTTTAGTGTGGAATGATCGATTTGACACCCTTGACGGCTGGACGTCTTCGCTTGACTGTCCAGTCTCCTGGCACATTTGGTTGTGGCAGGCCACCCGTATACAACACGGCGCCAAATAGGAAGGAGATGTACGATCATTATGTTATTTTTTTAGTATGATGTACGGAAGAAAGTTGCTGAGCGCCCAAAATGTTGGAGATGTCTCTGTTAAGGGCAGGAACGGTCTCAGTTTCGAAAGAGATGCGTGGCCAATGGTCGAATGACTAAGGCAAGCAACAATTAGGTGCGCCCCCCCCCCCCATATCAAATATTTCAGGACAGGGTCGGTCAAGGGAAGGCGTTCAGCGGTCGGCCAAGCGTGTCAAACCGATCAGTGAACACTGAAACCTAGTATTTTGGCGTCAGTCAAGGTAAACCCTTGTAAAATTGCCGTCTGCCAAGGGTTCTGTTAAGGAGTGGAAGTGCCGCCTCCTGAAGTCTTTGGTTAACCCTCTTCGGCCTTCGCCGGCAAAAATCGGCGATAAAAAATTACGACCCGCAGACCAGCGTCGACTACGATCTGCGTGATTGCCCAAGGGATGGCAAGAGTTGATGCCCGGACTTCAGTGCCAGGAGGCATGCGACACGGGGCGTAGCATAGCATGGACCTACCCGTTCTGCTGTGGGTGCTCACCTTGCTCCTAGGCTGTTGATAGTATCCCTTTTTTTGTGTGTGTTTTTACTGTAATGGACCCAAAAAATGTTGAACACGGGGCACCTTCGGTATGTCTATATTGGAGCAGGTACATGTTCGATATCTGTCGGGCCAACCGGACAGCTCATAAATGACATGTCTCCGTGTCTTTTATTTTTGTATTTTTGTTCCGAACAGGTGCGCTCCTTGGAGGCAGAGCTAGCAACGACGGGGCTACGCGCGAAGGACGCGGAGCGCGAGTTAAAGTCTCTTCGAGCGACGGTCGAGAGTGACAGACGAGAGGTGGGCCTTCTTCGTTACCGCTCCCGACTCGCGAACGTTTCACAAGTACACATATATACGAGGTTACAGCCGTCAGATTTTGTCCCCCTCAAAAAATGGGTTTATCGTTTCTGTGCACAGATTGATTAACATCACCCTGTTGACCCTGGTACAAGCTGCTGTAGTTCTAAAGTGGAGTCGTCCGATCTATATTCTTAATACGGACACACACCTAGAAATACGCTCGATCGGAGTATCACCACACAGCTTGCAAATATGAGCTTCGACGGAATCTTCGATCTCACAGCTGGAGTGCGTTTCAATCTTGTTATAATATAACAATATACGATGTTTCTCGGAAAAATATAGAAACTCCCCTGCACATATGCTGGAAACCCCCCGTCTCGGGGTATTCGCAGGTGCGGATGACAACCATTCATCCCCACCCGCAAGTTTTTGCGCGGTAGCAGTTGCGGAGCGCAGTTGGTTGGTTCTCTCACGATTGCTGTTTTGTGCGTATTGTTGACGATAAACTTATATTTTGCACGGCTTTTCACGGGTCATGCCCCGGCCCATGGGTCCGGTCAGGCGGTTATCAACATCTCCCGGGTGGAGTCGGATCGGACCAGGAGGTGTTTGAGATATCATGGGACGAGTCGGTACGGATCGGGTCGGGTCGGGTCGGGTCCAGATTTTTTTTTGTTTAATCCCGCGGGCCGGGAAGAGCTACCCTGACTCGACCTGACCCGTGAGAAGCCCTGATATTTTGCGCTCATCTACACCCAGCATAACCAGTAAGTGTCCGTGGCAATGCCTCCTCCTAGGTAGGACACGTGCTACGATAGCGGGTGTTCGTGGCCCTTTATGGCCATTTTTTTTTGTTTTGGAATGACGGTGTTCCCCCTCACCCAAAATCGTCGGAATTTCATCATCTTTTTTTCGCAGATATATATATATGTATTCGTGGGGGGTACCTACTGTACAGCACTAGTAGTAGGCCATGGGATTGATTTTCAGTCCATCGGGTTGCACCTTTCGTTTTTTACCTGAACTTTTTTTCCGGGGGTGTTGAGAAAGGAGTGAATATCCTGAAATTAAGAGCCTCGGAAAACAAAATGAATGCGCAAATACCGTAGCATGAGTCCTGTGGTAACAAAACGACAAAGACAGAGATTCACAACGCGAACACGGTAAGGTGAGGTTGTGCGGCCATGCCTTATAGCGGGCACTGGCATTGCTCAACCGGCACTATGGAGGAAGCACTACTGAGTTATGCATGCCTAAAAGCGGGCACCGGCACTGCTCAACCGGCGCAGAGCAAGCACCTCTTGAGTCATCCCATGCTATAGGGGTGCAGCAGTTTCAAAGAATTTTCTGAGCTCTTAGCAGTTTCTAAGAATTTTCCGAGCTCCTAGCACGAGAAAGAAGCTCAATATCTCACCCGACACATGACTTGGAAGGCGTTCGTTCGCGCAATGCGACCAACCTTTCTCCGCGCTGGTCCTGAAACAACTGCACTCGCATGAAAGCGTCCGTCTAACCGGTACTTCCTCGCGTGAGGAACCCCATCGACCGAGAAGCGTTTGACCCAACAACTGTAACACCCCTCCCGCCTTATTTCGACCGAATGCCTAACGCAATGAACACGCGAAGCAGAAACCAAACCAAAGCCGGCCAGTGCAGCCAAACAGCTCGCAAGAGTTGGTGGTGTTACAAATCCAGGTATGCCCGATAGGTTCACCTCCTGCACCGTATATGACAGTGTATACGACACCTCATCTTGTATACAACACCCCCACCGTGTACCACCCGGGTGACCATTATTCTAAAATCCTAAGCGACCACACCCCCTGGGGTAATGCCTCATTATCATTATGACACCCCCAAGTTACCACCGCGGGTGAAAGCGTGCCGATAAACAAAACAAGTGCTTGTACCGGTACCGGAACAGCACAGTAGCAGCAGCACACCAGGTGTGCGAGAGCACCACAGCTTACCGTGTGGAGACCAGCAGCATGGGGGTGGAGGAGGTACAGAGCCGTAGCAAGCGTGGTCCCTCGCAACGGGCGAAACATGTCTGCGGTGGAGACAGCTGCTGCTGCCGTTCCAGGCTCGATCGCGTAATTTTTTGGGTCGTCGTGCACAAACCACATCTGTGCCTCCCGGTGCAGAGGCTTTCACGGCAGGGCCCGTCGACATTCCAGCCATTTTTGCAGCATGTGTCGCGTGGCCGGCTGCGGTCGAAAGCAGCATGGTCCCGTTCATGAAAGTTCTGTTTTTTAATCCGTTTGCAGCTTTTTGTTTTCAAAAGGTCTCCCCTACTTTCTTTGCGCTTTCCTTGTATTGTGTTTGCTATCTTTACCGGTATCTTGTTGCATGCCTTGGTTGCATTTCTTGCCTGTTTTCCTATTTTTTTTCGTGAGCTCCTCCCGCGTTACGGTACGGTAGTGTACTCCGTGTCAGCAGGAGATATTGGCTACCATCCCCGGCTTGAATAACTTTAGACTGCCGTCGGCGCCAACAGGGGAATTACATCACAATTACAATAAAAAACTGCTTTCTTTCAGATCAAATCGCGTGAAACACGGCACCGGTACGGTACTCGTACCGCTTTGAGGTGTGCTACGACACCCGCCTTGTTATCACACCCCTTACTCCCGGTATCACACGCCTTGGTACCGTGCCTGCCTGGAGTGTGGCAGCGAAATACCTTTGCAACCGGTGCTGTCACACCCGATACTATCACACTCCTTACCGCCTGCCTGGAATGTGGCGGCGAAAACTTGCAACCGCTGCTATCACACCCGTTATTATCACCCCCCCCCCCAATCTGCCTAGAATATGGCAGCAAGATTGTTTGAAACCGCTGTTATCACACCCCATTTTCTCCCACCCCTACGGTATACCACCCGGGGTGGTGAAGTAATCCAAAACCCCAAACGACCACCCACTTTATCACCGGGGGTACGGTGTATACCACACCCCACGGTATAGCACCCCGGGTGATAAAATCCCAAAACCCAAAATAGTATCACCGGGGGTGTGGTATACACTTGTCATATACGGTAATAGACTCCGCGGTAACAAGCATCCCTGGCATGGTTTGCGTCTCGTTTTCGTTTCGTTTTTGCTGTGTTTCGTGGGATGGGGCTTGCCTCGCCGAACAGAAGCCCCGTAGTCCCTCCTTGGGGGCTCGTGTACAGTTGGGCGGGGGGGGGGGGGGGGGGGGGGGTCCAAATAGAGCACGGGCGCTGTAACAAAAAATGTGCCCATATTAGTTTTTGGGTCTTTTTTTCTTCGAGTCACTGGAAAACATTTCGCGTAGGATTTCGTGCTCAAATTCTCCAAAGAAGGAAAAAAAACGGAGCGGATTAAGAAAACGTGTACCGTCAAGCATCAGTATTCGGAAAAAAAAAAAAAAAAAAAAGTAGAAAATGCGTGTATGAAACGCCTGCTGATTTTGGGCACACAACGTAAAATCATCCTGTGCACCCTGCCATCACCCAGGGTAGAGCCCTATATATCTTCGATATAACGCGATACACGTACATGTGAAACACAAAGCAAAAAACGCGCGACCGGAGCCACGCAGCCTGAAAGACGAGTATCGACCCTTGGAATGGATCGAACCCGTCAACAGCCGACGTATTGGCGGTGCCAGTGCGGTGGCGATGATCTAGGTCGCATCCAGGTCCTCTTACAATGCCGTTACGAGATGCTGTATACCCTGGCATGCAAGAGGATAGGTTTGTCTGCAAACGCAAGAAAACAAATCAACAGACGATACGATGTTTTTTAATAATTGGTAGATTTTAAATCGAAAATGTCTAACTTGGCTTTCATGTTTAATAACTGGCTCGTTATAGCATTTTATTGATTTTTTGTTCTAAAGTTTCTTGGCCTAGTTTTCCGTGGGCTTCTTCCTCAAGTCGAGTTGCTTCTTTAATAGCATCGAAGACAGATAACAAGCTTTTAACGGAGCTAAAAGGGCATGAAACGAGCACCCCCGGGACCAGTCTCGGGTGGAGCTGGCCGCGTGCTGGCTACGCAGCAAAAGGCACGCCAACCGCAAGCGAGTTGGGGCTCCTGCGGATGGCATGGGCAGACACGAGGCAGTCCCTGGACTGGCCAGCCAAGCCAGGCATTGGAGTATTTTCTTTCCCACCCACCCACCCCTTTCTTGTTCTGACGATAAACCCGTACCATGGTACCTTACAGGTGCCACCCGGCAACCATGTGGGCGAGATGTGCCGCGGTAGAGGTGTACGGTATACCACTTTTTCGCCCATCGCCATTTAGCCTTCTGAGGGTGGTGGCTTGAGGAGCTCTACGCCTCAACAAAACAATGATTTACTAGTACAGCATATGGAACATATTGAAAGTGGTACCAGATAGGAGTTGGGGTGGGGCGGGGGGGGGGGGAGGGTAGGAGTTGGGGGGAGGGGGGAGGGGAGTGAGAGGGGTGTACTCGGTTTGTGCATGGCCGTGGTCGAATGACCGTAGACCCTCGCATCCCCTACTATGCCGGGACTGAGCACGTCGGGCTTTCACCAACCAGGCAGACATTGCTTGCACCAAGCGCAAGCGAAGCGCCGTGAGGTGTTCGGCGATTCGCATGAAGGGTGAACCGCATCCTTCCAAGAACCGCTCGTAAGACGGACTTCGGCACCTTGTGCCTTCTTTCTTGCTTATAGATGACAGCGTCAACGAGTTATGCTTTGTTTTCTAGTGTGGGAGTGGGGGAGGGGCGGATAGGAGTGGGTGGGGGGTGGGGGGTGGGGGAGGGTGGGGGGGTGGGGGCGGTTGACGTTGCGTCGATGGAACGAGATGACGGGTTCGGTTCGCTTCGACGCATGCTACGGTATCAGGGGTGCACCGTTCGCCTTGTGAAGGGTGGTTGGTTGATGAGTTGTTGTTATACCTCACCCCGTTAACCTGATTTTGAGAGAACTAGGCGTGCAAAATCCGGCGAGCAAACCTACCTGCGGCTTAGGTACACCAGAACAAAAAATGGTGATGATGATGATGATGATGATGATGATGATGATGATGATGATGATGATGATGACGATGATGATGATGATGATGATGACGATGATGATGATGATGATGATGATGACGACGATGATGATGATGATGATGATGATGATGGATATTTCGACAGTTTGGGGTGAAGAACTGCCCCATTCATTTTTCTTTTTGTTTTCAATATATGGCCTATTACGGAGATCCATTGTTAACAGGGGTAAAACGCCTTATTGTTTGGAAAAAATTCACCGGAAGTTTCTCATAACTTTCGCAATATCTCGGTCAGAACATCATATTTTTTATTTTTTATCTTTGCGCCGTGACCGTAAGGCCTATGCAAACAATCCAAGCTATCGTTTACCGTCATCGACGAAGAATTGGCAGCGTTATGACCCCGTAAGCATTTACCCCTGTTGACAATAGATCTTCGTAGTAGCTGTGCCCACCACTACCTTAGAACGAGTGGTTGCGCTAGAACCGTGTCGCACATACCTCACCCGGGATACACACATCCGCCCCCCCCCCAAAAAAAAAAAAAAAAAATTAGATCCTTTGATGTGCTTCGAAGGTGTGTAACTATGTTTTGTTTCAATTCTAATTTCAATTTTATTTTTTATTTTTGCCTCGGTTTTTATCGTTTTGTCTGCCCCTTGTGCTTCCTGGCCGACGCTTTTTTGTTTTCCTTTTCTTCTTCGAACTTAAAAACGCGGAAACACGCAGGCGGCGAAAACGATGCAGGCGTGCGCCCAAGAGAGAGACGCGGCCGTCGCCTTGAGGGGTCTCCTCGAGGACAGGGAGGCCAGGTTGGAGCGGGCGGAGTCTGATGCTTCAAAGGCGGGTCTAAAGACGCGAGAAGCCGCCCAAGAAACGGCCAGGTTAGGAAGACAGTCCACCCAAACGCACACATTGTGAGCGACAGGGAGTCGCTCAGAAACGAGCCAGACAAGGAAACCTATTTTTATTTTCGTCAGAAATACGTAATATTGAGACACAAGGAGGAGCCCAAGAATCAACCAGGCGTGGAGAAAAGCTCACAATCGGCGTACATGTGTACCCTCCTCTTTCGTCGCTCTAGCTCGCGTTGTAACAAAACATCCCGTCGTCGCTAATAGTTTGTGTAGGGTGTAGTGTGGGGCTAATGAGGCTTCTTTTCCGCAATCAGCGAGAGAGAGACTCTCACCCAGTGATCGTGTCGTATTTTTTCTTTGCTCACCTCTTCTATATTATCTACGCACCTTTAAACCTTTCTCCTTCCCCCCCTCTGGACCTAGACGCAACTCAGATCCGGCCGGGGTTACCAAGCAGCCTCTCTTCTCCCCCCCCCCTCCCCACTACGGTACGTGCCGTCATTTTCTTATCGCGGAAAGAATGTTCCGGTCAGTTCTTTCTCTCGTCGACTCGCATCGAATTGTGTGAATCCCGCCCGTTCATCGCTTTACCCCCCGTATCCGGTCTGGCATCAATGAGGGACGCGTGCTACGATAGAGGCATTTGGTATTAAGGTATACCTTTTTTTGGCAAAAATACATTCTGAATGACAGGGCCCCTTGACGCAAAAACGTCGGAAAATACGCCACCCTTATTTTTGCATGATTATCGCTGTATAACTAGGGCCATGAGATTTTTTTTCATCTCCGGCAGCATTCTATGTTTTTCTCCTGAATCTGTTTTTTTTTTTCGGGGAGGTGTCTTTAAAGCTCGCAAATTGAGGAAAACTCAGAAACAAAAGTGGTGCACCTTCTCTATCGTGGAACGCATCGATAGGCCCCTTTGGTTTACCCCCCTGCCCTCGCTCGCTGGTTCGCTGGTGACCAACGCGGTGCCTTTTTTCTGCCGCATGATAGATGTTGACGCTTCTTCTGCTGTTCGAATTGATAGCTAATGACTTGATCATAGGCTACGGTAGAGAAGGGGAGCCCCCCCCCCATGCCGCAGCCGTAGTCAGTTTACAACTCTATTTCCAAGTAGTTGTGGCTACGATAGAGGTATTAAGGTATAACTTTTTTTGGCGACAACACTTTCTAAACGACGGGACCTTCCTCCTTTCGTCGGAATTTCGTCGTTTTTTTGTTTCTTCTGCAAATATCAATACTTGTCGTCGGGGGCAATATTGATAAAATAAATATATTTTTGGGGGTGGTGTATATATATATATATTATATATACATATCTCCTCAAAAGCAAAAGACCATGCAAGGGAGAAAAACAATGGTTTACTGCACCCTTTACCGTGGCACAAGTCAAGCTCTACACAAGTATCTCTCCAAGTAGTTAACCCCCGATGAGTGAGCACGTTAGACAACGCTAAATAGCAGGGAACACGCATGGACCGACTTGAGTTGCTGCTCTAACGTTGAGATAGTAAAAACAAAAAAATGAAAAGATGTCTTCCACGTTCACCCACCCGCCTGCCGACAGGCACAGAAAAACGTCGGAAGATTTACGAGCCGAGCTGGAGCTTAGCCTGAGGGAAGCGGAGGGGCTTCGGTCCAGGCTGCACGCCGCGGAACTCGGTCGGAAGGAGGCGGTTGACGAAGCTGGGCAAGCTCGAGAGGCAGCGAGCCTCGCAAGGTACAACTTTTGTGCAACGCGACAAGCTGTTGTTGTCGTCATCGTCGTTGTTGTCGTCGTCGTCGTCGTCGTCGTCGTCGTCGTCGTCGTCGTCGTCGTCGTCGTCGTCGTCGTCGTCGGTCCGTCGCCGGTCCTTTTCTATGGGAAAAATCGTTTCTTTTTGCTACGTACGGCAGGCGGTGGTGTGCCAGAGCAACAGGACCGTCTTATCGGGAAAGTCGCCTTATTCACGTCAATGTTATGTATGAGTACAACGCACTCATTCGCCCAAAAACGGTTTTTGACCGCCTTCTACCGGGATGCTGCCTGGTTCAGGCCGCCTTATCGGGAATCCCCTACTGTTTCTCTCTCTCCGACGAAACCTTCATTTCTGGATTTTTTTTGTTTGTGTGTTTTTTCAATGTCGCTATCCACACGACGCGGCCGATCCGGTGGGTCGACGTTCCTCGTTTTGCCCACGCGGCAGGTCGCAGCTAGCGTCCACGCAGGACCGAGAAAAAAGTGCTCTTGCCGAGAACGAGTCCCTTGCAAAGAAGTCGGAGGAGTTGCGGGTTCTCCTGGCCAAGGCGTCGGCTGACCTGTCTGACTCGGCCAAGCTCGCACACGAGCGGTCGATCGCCTCAGAGGTAAGAACCTGGGGCATTAAAAAGTCGCGGCGAATATATAGATCGCGCGCGCGTGACGCCGCGACGCTGCACGCGGCGGAGTGGTCGAGGCGGTGGTAAACAGAATCACCAGACGCTCGCCCCTGCCGAGCTGGTGTATATTGCAAGGTGTCAGGGACGGCCGCCGGCGACAGCGGATCAGCAGCGATTGTTGTTGTTGTTGTTGTTGTTGTTGTTGTTGTTGTTGTTGTTGTTGTTATTGTTGTTCTCGCATGATCTCGTCGCCAGAGGTATCGACGACGGCAGCCGACGATAGCACAAAAGAGCGACAGCAGCGGCAGCAGCATTGGTTGTTGTCGTTGCTCTCACATTATCTCGTCGCCAGAATCTTGTCCGTGGTCACAGGACAAACCCCAAGATTTTCGGCTTCGAAGAATGCCTCTGAAGTAACTTAAAACTGGACGAAAGCCACTGCAGGGGGGTTATTTTTGGGGTATTTGTTTGCAAGGGCTCGGGGTCACTCGCGCGAGTAACCCCCCCCCCCCGCCCGTTATTTTGTGGTCTTAGTTAACCCTTTTAGCACTACCCTCCCGACGTGAGGACGAAATACTTGGAGTTAGACTACGATAATCTTAAGGCTTATAAATGGGTCAAGCTTTCGTGTGCTCTGCCTATTTTTTCTTTTACAATCCGCAACGGAGCGGTTAGCTACCCCGCGTAAAAATCGCCCCGAGGTGTGTTCGTCGGTGAGGTGCAGAGGCTAACTCAGCAGTGAAAATGGGTTTAACTTTCCCCCCCCCGACACCGTAGTCTTGGTCGCATGTCGAAAGACAACGCATGCTTTTGGCAGAGGTTTCCCATTTTTTTCTGTGTTTTTTTTTCTTATCTGAGAAGCCACGCCATGTCTTAACCCCCCCCCCCCAGAGAAAAAAACTAATTTTGGAGTAAAAGCGAAAGTGCAACACCTAGGTATGAAAAAAACTAAACACTGCAAAAAAATAAAAAAAAATTCATCACATTCGAGCAAAACCCATGGCCAGGATACAAAAGAAAATAATACTGCTAAAAAAGGAAAACAACAAATGAGAATTTTTCGACGATTTTGGGCTAGTAAAGAGCACCCGCCATTTTCCTATTGCAAGTTTTTTTTTTTTTTCGCCAGAAAAAAAATCGCTACCTCTTATCCTAGCACGCGTCGCGTAGCGATTGTAGCGCGAACAGAGACGTTATCACAGGAACCAAAATATATATATATATATATACTGAATGACGGGGCGGCTCTCCTTAGCCCAAAATCGTCGAGAAAAAAAACGCCATATATATATATATATATTTTTTTTTTGGATGGTGATGATTCTCGAATGTGTACCCAGGCCATGGGATTTTTTCATCTGGGGTACGTACTACTTGTAGCGTTCTCAACTCTTTTCTCCGAAAATGTTTCATTTTTTTTTTCAGGAAGAGGTATGCCTTAAGCTCCCAGATCATTGAGGAACCCCAGAAAAAAATGTGGTGCAGCACCTCTATCGTTGTAGCACGCGTCCCTATCACGAGGACCCCGGTGTTTCACCCGCAACAGGACCTCTCGCCAAGACGTGCGTTCGCGCCACCCGACCTGAAATGATCCGTTTTTTTGAACGCGTGCTACGATAAAGGCATTAAGGTATACCTCTTGTTGGCTGAGGTTCCTCAATATTTTGGAGGGTAGAGTGTTACGGTATAAATTATACCTCTTTTTGGCTGAAATGTTTGCTCAATTTTTGGAGGTTTTAAAACATGTCCTGACCCAAAAACTGATGCAGGAGCAAAAAAAATAGATAAGTGCTACCCGATCGATGAGAGAAAAAAAAAAATCTCATGCGTCCAGATACACCAACAAGAGTTGTGCAAACGAAACCAAAACGGTACGTTTTCCGACGTTTTTCGGTCAAGGAGCCTGCCCCCCATCGTTCAAAAACCGTTTCGGACGAAAAGTGCTACCCCTGTCGTAGAACGCGCTTCGGCGTCGAATCAAGGACGAACAGACTCGTGCATGCGCTATCACGGAGAGATTCGTTGTTAACAGGGGTAAAAACGCCTCATCATCATGTATGTTGCAAAAAAAAAAATCACCGGAAATTTTCTCATAACTTTCGCAATATCTCGGCCAGAACATCATATATATATATGAATATATATATATATATTTTCGCGCCGTGACCGTAAGGCCTTGTGCGAACAATCCAAGCTGATCGTTTACCGTTATCGACGAAGAATTGACAGAGTTATGACCCCATAGATAGGCATTAAATCACCCCTGTTAGCAATGGGTATCCGTAGTATTATCATAAACAAGTACACCCGGTAAGATAGGTCATCATCGTGCTGACCGAGAGTCCCACGGCAGCCGCGGCTGCAGCAGAAAATCCCTGGGCTCTTCTCACACACGAGGAGCTTTTTTATGCATTTTTTTTTTTCGTGTGTGGCGGGAAACGCCGAGATTGGCCGTTCTTAACTACTCCGTATATACAAAGGGGCTCTTATCTGCAGTGGGTTTTGCGGGGTTTTTTTTCGTGTGGCGGGAAATGTCGAGATTGGCCGCTCTTAACTCCCGAGTGCTCCTGACTCGGGGTTCTCTTAAAGCGGGTGCTCTTGAATCGGGGTATCCACCGTACTAGTTCCAAGAACTACAGCTGTCTCAGCTACAACAGGCAGGGCTGCAGTAGCTGGTTGCATCAGTATGCCTCGTGCAACCAACAACCGCAGCTGTCGTCGCGAGCGGCAGCACAGCAGCCGTAGTTCGACAAGGTGATCGGAGTCGTTCCCAGGAAGGTAAACGCTGATACCCCCCCCCCCCCCCCTCCCCCTTCAAAACGCAATATCTTTATCGCAACCAGCGCTTGAAGAATGCGAGCTTCGACGACTTTTTTTCAGTTTATTTCACGGTACAAGCCACACGCAGCGCCTGCAAATGCGAGTTTCGACGATTCGTTTCTTTTTAATTTCCAGTATTAAGGTTTTCTTTTGTGTGTGTGTTTTTCTTTTGCTGACAGCTTGGCTCTTCCGCGGACGCATGGTACGTAGCGGTGCACCATATTTTGGTTCTGAGACTCTTCGCTTGGGGAGCTTAAGACCTGTTCTTAAGCCTTTCTTCACCCAATACCTGATTTGGAGGGGAAAAAAACGTGCTACCCGATTCAAAACCCCATGGACTAGGTATAAGAAGGAAACACGTTTGAAAAAACACGAAGTAAAAATGCCGATGTTTTTTAGGTCAGTAAGGAGCCCTGTCATCCAAAAAAAAAAACGTTTTCAGCCCCCCCAAAAAAAGGTGCCAAGTCTATCGTAGCTTGCTTCCCGGCGTGT
Organism: Undaria pinnatifida; assembly: GCA_012845835.1. Lineage (NCBI taxonomy): Eukaryota > Phaeophyceae > Laminariales > Alariaceae > Undaria > Undaria pinnatifida. Next base: position 3,910,377 of record JABAKD010000023.1, on the reverse strand, counting down.
TTTTCGAAAACATATATATATCGATCTCACGGGTGAGGTTTTGTCGTCTTCTTATTTCATTCAAAACATGAAATCTAGGACCATTCGATCGGTCAAACTCTCGGCTCAAATAAATACATGAAAAAAAAAAAAACTGAATCGCTCGCGCGCTCTGAAAACAAACACCGCAGCTGTGTCATCGCGAGGAGTGTCTTTTTTTTTTTTTCAATAAAAAAACAAACTGAAGCGTATGCGCGCGCGCTGAAAACACCGTCCGGCAGCTGTCATCGCGAGCGGCCGCGGAGGCTGACCGACGGCTGGAGGAGCAGAAGAATCGCGCCGACGAGGAGAGGGACAGGCGCGAAACGGCGGTCCACGAGGCAAAACTCGCCGCAAAATCGGCGGTGGAATCAGTGACGTTTCGATCTGAAACCATCAGAATGGAGGGGGCGTGCGCGTTCGCGAGGTTTCAAGAGCAGGTGGCGCTTGCGCTGCGGAGGGTGGAGGACGCTCTCGCCGATGCGCTACGAGGGGTAGGAGATGGTGGTGGTAGTGGAGGTGGCGTTACTGAGGAGGGGTTTGAGTGGGGACTTTTGACACCCCCGCACGAGTTACCGTCAGGTCGGGAGTCGCCATGGGCTGCTACTTCCACGGCCGCCGCCGCTGCCGCCGCCGCGGTTGCTGCCGCCGCCCACATTGCGGAAAATGACACAAGAGCACCATCGTCCAATCGATATAGCATAGCCGCCGCCACCGCCGCCGACATTGCCGATAATACCACGAGGCCATCTGCTTCCAACCGAAATGAGCACCACCGACACCGCGATTACAGTTACCGCGGCCACGACGACGACGCTGGGTTTGGTTCCCCCCGGACTGGAGACGCGGCCGCGGCGGTAGGAGGGGAAAGGGGGGGAAGGGGATCAGCGCTTGGGGAAACAAGCAGAGGTTTTTCTTTCGTGGAAGCGGCAGCCAGAGGGAGAGCCGGCGCAACATCAGAAGCTTTTGGTAGCACGGCGGGGGAAGCAGCGGCGGCTGCGGCGGCTGCCGCAGCAATGGCAAGCAGGTGCGTCGAGTCTCTCGCTGGGATTTGAGTGGTGGGGTGGGGTGGGGTGGGGTGGGGTGGAGTGGGGTGGGGTGGGATGGGGTGGGGTGAGGTGGGGTGGGGTGGGATGGGGTGGGGTGGGGTGGGGTGGGGCGGGGTGAGGTGGGGTGGGGCGGGGTGAGGTGGGGTGGGGTGGGGTAGGGTAGGGTGGTGTGGGGTGGGTGGTGTTGAGTTGGGTTGGGCATGGGTGTTGTTGTGTCCGCTTATCACCAGGGCCAGTCCAGGGCGGGTACTCTTACTTTCCTTCCATTACTATTCCGCTGCACAAGAGCCACAGCTCTGCTCCCCCCCGCCCCCCCTCCGCCGTGTTTTCCAGGGCAGAGTCTTCACGATAGGTGAAAACCTTCCGAAAAGGCTCTGTCGGTCAGCTTCATCTCACACGCAGCCAGCGCCAAAAGCATGACGTCTCGAGATTACTTCCCCGCCCACCGAAAACGACGGCTCACGACTCCAGGTCCCACTTCGCCCCCCAAAGGCCCCAAATCATTCCATCCTGTCATCCATCCGCACTCAAGAAAAGCACGCGGAAGATGCCGCAGTCCGCCTCGCAATGCGGATCCTTGAAGGATGCAGGCTCGCCCTTGCAATGCGTCTACTCGCCGGACACCTCACAGATGTTCGCGCTTGATGCCGTCAACTTCTGCCTGGTCGTCGAACATTTAACCCGCTCCGTCCCGGCATTGCAAGGACTCGACGGTCTGTGGTATTAAAACTGCGGCTAAGCGTGAAATGCATGACAATGAGGTACCGCCCATCCCCCTCCCCCATGCCCACCAATCAGGCTAGAGCGCATGCTCTCTAGGATCATGCGGCGGCTAGGTGCTGCGAAGGGTTTCAGAGCTTGGGTCCTGCGCGAGGCGGATCGGGCAGGGGCGGGAGCTAACGAGAGACTGAAGGAGCTCGGCGGGAGGTGGGAGGAGGACGTGGAGCGGCTGAAGAAGGCGGAGGGGGAAGTGGCGAGGCTCAAAGAGGAGGTGACGTTTTGTTGTTGTTGTTGCTGTTGATGTTGTTGTTGTTGTTATTGTTGTTGTTGTTGTTGTTGTTGTTGTTGTTGTTGTTGTTGTTGTTGTTGTTGTCGTCGTCGTCGTTGTTGTTGTTGTTGTTGTTGTTGCTGTTGTTGTTGCTATGATGCTATCATCTTTGCAGGTGAGTTGATGTTGTCAACACATTCGTTGCTCCATTGTATTCTGAGGCTTCCTGTCGAGCCCTATTTTAATGTAATCCTCCCTACTTGCTGTGTTCCCCCCTCCCCCCTTCCCCCCCCACCCTTTGCACTCTGCTGCCTCCCGCCCCCCCCCCCCCCCGTGATATTTCCCGGTCCCCGACTCTGCCCCCACTCCCCACTTCGATTGTTTGTTGCCCCCCCGCCCTCCCCTGTACTTCCCCCCGTCCATTCTTCGGTATGGCTTGGCGTCATGGTGCGTGACGATGACTGCTGAGCGCAGGCCCAGCACGGAAGCCGGAAGGCCGTCCTAGAAGCGCAAGAGAAATGCTATGCCAAGCTGGAGAGGGTGGACATGGATAAGCAAAGCCTGAGGGACTCCCTCGCGTCGGAAGAGCAAAAGGTGAGCCTCACGGGTGGGCGTCACATCCGTTCTGCTCCTCTTTCCCGACTTTCGGACCGCATACGTTCTGGCGCTTGGGATGTTCCTTTCCCCCTCCCCCCCTCTCCCCCCCCCCCCCTCTCTCTTCACGTTTTCCGATACTTAACCCCTCTTTTTGTTTTCCATAGCTGTCACGGTGTGGTTCTCTTTGTTGCGAAGGAGGGGACGAACGTCGCTCCTCCGCCCTGCCTTGCATGCATGCATCCATCCATCCCACTCTGTATACCTCGGGCCGGGCCAACCAACTCCCCTCACCCCCTGCAACAGAAAAAAATAAAAGTACAATTTTGTTCGATAATCTCTCCCTGCAACTTGTGATGGTGGTTGTTTCGCCATTCATTGCGCCTTCTGCCCTCTCCCCCAAAACACTACCCAAAGGTGGAGGTGCTGCGCGGCGACCTTAAGCGGCTCAAGGAAGGCGCCGACAAGGCCGCCAGTTCCGTAAGTGTTCTCACGACGAATGCCACGCACGGTAGAGCTGCGACGCGCGCCTACGATAGTGCTGCGGTGTACTGAAACCTATAACTGACTCTATTTTCAAGTGATTTGTCCCCAAATTGGGACTGCAGCCCTAAAGGGGCTAAGGCATACTAAATTTTTGGCCCTAACCCCAAATCGTCGGAATTTTCGTTTTTTTGTCGCGTTTTTTTTTTCCCTCCCGCAATATGTTTCGTCGTATGCCTGTCATGGGCGGTGAGATCAATAATCATCGGGTCGTAACACTTGTTGTTTTTTCTTCGGAATCAGTTTTTTTGTTTTTTCGGTGGGGGTGGTTGAGCTCATCAAGCGCAGCAGCAGCAGCCGCCGCCGCCGCCGCAGAAAAAACGAAATCAGGGGAGCACCTCTACATTACCGCCAAACGCAATATGGTTCGTTATATGCCTGTCATAGGCCGTGAAATCATCAATCATCGGGTCGTACGAACACTTGTTGTTTTTTCTTCGGAATCAGTTGTTTTTTTTTCGGTGGGGGTGGTCGAGCTCATCAAGCGCAGCAGCAGCAGCAGCCGCGGCCGCCGCAGAAAGGACAAAACCAGGGGTGCACCTCTACGTTACCGCCACACGCATGTTCTGAGACCTCTTAAACCTGATGAGCTCTATGCCTCACTCTGTGAAGACTGATTTTTACCGTGTACAAGGGGGAGAAAATTAACGCTCCGATGGCGTTAAGTGTACAGAAAACGTTTTTTTTTTTCCAAAACAATGATAACAATGAAAATGACGAAAAAAAAATGTGGTTAACGCCTTCGCCGCCGGAAAAATTACTTGAATATAGTGTAGGGAAGGATTTTGGGGCTCTAAAGGAGTTAAGGAGCGCCCCCCCCCCCCCCCGTCGTCATCCACAAAACACTACTTCAGCCAGAAAAGTTCTACTTGGCAGCTCTCTCCATCGAAACATGCGTCTCGTGTGGTTGCTTGGGTTTCCGGTGCTCGTTGTAGTCATTGTCGTCATCGTCGCCTCGGGGAGCTTGGTTCTTGTCGGCCGGTCGTACCGGATGCTCACACCATAACACTTATCGTTTCATGCATACTGAATTCCACAGGTAGATCTCTAGTTTTGTTCCCTTCAACGTGGGTTATACAAGCAGTTTCCGTGCGAAAAAAACAAGGTTGAACGTCTTGGTTAGTCCCGTTGACCCTGCCATCTGCAGGGGAGTTGCCGACCTGTGTCCTTTGCGAAGGTGTACACGCGCGATCGAAGTATCACACGCAGCCTGCAAAGCTGAGTCTTGAGCGAAAATCCTCTTTGGTGCGATCTTCCACGACTTGCCAGCGCCCTCCTGGAGACCCCTCTGTACCCCTTTCTATGCCTGCTTCCGGTTTGGCCCTTGTAGAACCGAACCAACAACGTGGAATTAGGGTGGAATCATTTTCTGCACTTCTATCTACAGCTGTAGTAGTACTCCATTTGTTGTCCTTTGCTTCCCTCCCCCCCTTTTTCAACACTGCTCCATTAGACTACATTATTTTCTTAAATCCTAGCATCATAGGGACAACGCGCGTCTATGTGCGATTGCTTCAGCACCACGTTGCTAGGGTAGGCGTGACTGTTGTTGTTGTTGTTGTCGTTGTTGTTGTCGTTGTTGTTGCTGTTGTTGTTGTTGTTGTTGTTGTTGTTGTTGTTGTTGTTGTTGTTGTTGTTGTTGTTGTTGTTGTTGTTGTTGTTGTTGTTGTTGTTGTTGTTGTTGTTGTTGTTGTTGTTGCTGTTGTTGTTGTTGTTGTCGTCGTTGTTGTTGTTGTTGTTGTTGTTGCTGTTGTTGTTGTTGTTGTCGTTGTTGCTATTGTTGTTGTTGTCGAACACCGTTCCGGAAAGCAGCGTAACGGAGCTCCATTGTCAACAGGATGAATGAAACCACTCGCAACAAAGGGAGGGCATCGCACCACCTTTCGGGCGAGCTCTCCAACGCTACGACTGTGTTTGATTGAGGCCCAGTACACCCGGTAAGACCAGCCCCGACAAAATCAACTTGAGTCAAACGCTACTAACCCCTTTTGGTCCCTAAAACCCCCTCTCTACAATAATCCCAAGTAATTTCGTTCCAAAAACGGGTTTCCGGCTGTAAAAGCGTTAAGCAAAGGTGTTACAAGGATTAGTTCGGGTAAGCTATTGGTTAACCTTTTGCAAGTGGCCAAACGGAGTAATACACACTAACTCCTCAACAATGGCGTCGTCGACAGACCCACGTTTTTTTTTTTTCGGGACCAGCATCCGCAATAATAAACTTTTTCAGACTTTCCCCATGTCAAACTTGAAAAACACTCTCCCCGGTATCCCCAGGAAATGAGACCGCTTGGATACCGGCAGGTCCGCCCGTATATCCGGCCTACCTGGTATCCCGCCGTCTCAGGGGGGGAGAGTGTTGTAAGGCTTAGTTTGGGTAAGCTATTGGTTAACCTTTTGCACGTGGTCAAACGGACTAATACCCCACTAGTACCTTAACAAAATGGCGTCGATGGCAGAACGCCTGGTAATACCAGCCAACACAAAATGAACTTGAGTCAACGCTACTGTTAATACCCCCTTTAGGCCCCCCCAAAACCCCACCCTGTTCTAATTCAGAGTAATTTTGTTCCAAAAACGGGTTTCCAGCTGTACAAGCGTTGAGCAAAGGCGGGGTGCCCCCTGTTTTGTTTGGAATCCCATCCTGCTAACAGTGTACCTCCGAAATTGTGTCCCTCCTACGCCTCTCTGCCGACCATTCCCCCAAATGTTCGGATGCCAGCATCTTTCCATTTTAGTTACCGCCATAGTCTATAGACTCTATCCTGATCCTCATGATCACGAGGTATTCACTCTGCGGTGACGAAAACGATCACCCCCTGCTTTTCGTGCCCCAGTCGGAAGTCCAGCGCCGGTCTCTGGGCGAGGAGCTGGAGGGCGAGAGGTCGCAGCGGCGAAGGCTGCAAGAGAAGGTGCGGACCACGTAACCCGCCGACACGAGTGTATACATGTGTACGCCGTATGTACATTTGGCACGCTTTTTTCGGTCAGTGTCCTTCTTATAGCTTCAGCGGCCCCCGCAATAAAGTATCGCTGACTATTAATATGTTCGTTTTTTTTTGTTTAGGGGCCTTTTTTTGTTTTTCGTTTTTATTCCTTTGATAAGGCATAAGTTTTTTGTTTTTGTTTTTATGGGGCTGCGCTTTCATTGTTCTAAAAACAACAACAACAGCAACAACAACAAAAATGCCTCAGACGGGTATAGAACGCCTCCTCAAGTGGTTATGAGCCTCAGTAAAATATAGGTGCACCTCTATCATACCGCAGCACGTGCCCAGCATTGTGGGTTTACCCCACCCCCCCCCCCCTCCCCC